>DWHP01007661.1:0-10859 GCA_018247895.1 Parnassius honrathi
ATTTATTACTGAGAATTAAATAATTTATACATAATTTATTACATCGAGAAGAATTTCAGTTTTCATAGCTAACCTACGGCTATGAATAACCTTGGAAAATATGATTACTTCCAACAAAATAAAAGAAAGAGCAACTTCAAATGAAATATTTAAACACAATGAATGATTCCCTAAAATTTAGTAAATTTATCCTTACGTAGGCAATTAAAAGTAAGGATATAAATAATAAAAAAAATTAGATAAAAAATAAAAGTAAATAAATCTTTATAAACTTTTGCTGAATCAATTGCAGTCAATAAATACATTTATTTCCATTTCTACAATGTTAAATGTTTTACAAAAATGTAATCATGGAATGTTTTACTAAATTTACGCGAATACTTCACTCTGTATGAAACTAAGTCTACGGATTTTATGGCGTTAAATTTTAGATTTTTTATTCCCGATTTTGCAAGTATTTTACAGCCCTACTGTCACCACTCCTATCGTCGGAACTCTGCCCCCCATGTGTGCGTTATTATACAGAATAAGAGTAACAAACAATGAAAAAAGAGTTTAGCAGTAGACTTTTATAAGCTGTTGTAGATGAATGGATGAAAACATACAAAAAAGGTTTTTCTATGAGCATATTTATATTGTGATAGTTATTTTTTGTATTTGCTTCAAATAATATTAATGATAAGTTGAAACCACGTCATTTAGTTAGGAAAAATACACCAAATTAGATATACCAATCGATTCAAAACAGTAAAAAACGTTTGTGAGGATGGAAAAACAACAGTACAAATTTTTACATCACGCGTGAATTCATGCGATTATATAATGATTTCTTGAATTTACGCGAAAACTACACATTGAATAAACCTATATTTACGGATATTATCGCGTTTAATTAACTATCATAATTTACTTTTAATTCTCGACGTTTCAGGTGCTTTACAGCACCCAAGGCGACTGAGATGTTCAACATCCCAATGTCACAGTTAGCCCGGCTACCTTCAGTTTTTGAATATTAATTTTTGGTCCAACCTACGTAGAACGAGCTTACAGTATCTTGAAGTCTTACAGTGGTATGCTTGGGTTTGGGTTAAATTTTGCTAATTATAGGATCCCGAGCAGAGGGCAGCACCCAACCACCTTCTCTACTGAAATTAAGATATTTTTAATTTCGATAGCCTCGCGTATAATCCTGGGTAGGAATCGTTGTTCTTTTGCGAGGATTTGTGGTTTGCCAAATCTGATGTAATGGTGGGGACGATTTTAAATTTGTTCGCAGACTTCCCGGAGCGTCGGTGCTTCACGTTAGCTATATGTTCTTTCACGCGGGTTTTTATAGATCTTTTTGTTTGACCTATATAAGAGAAACCACATTCACAACACTGGAAGACGTCTTTTAATTACTGGACTGGAAAGGATACGATATCAACATTAATTGCAAGTACACCACTTATCCTCAGTTTTCCGACAATATGGCAGAATCGCTAGAAGACCTAAGCACTATGCTCAATGATCTCAATAGTGACTTCCATCGAATAAGTGTTAAGATGAAAATGGACAAAATCTAAATTCATATGTAACATCCTTGTCACACCTACGCCGGTAGTTGTTGGGAGCACTCAGCTCGAAGTTGTTGACGTTCGAGAGCTTACGACACATAAAACATGTAAAAATATGTTTATGTTCTTCATTATTATGTAAAAACTACTCATAAATAAAAAACAAAATCCCTTTCAACTAAAGGCTTTAATTTTCCTTGACTGACCTCTAACGCCAATCAACTGAAGTAAGTTAATGAAACGACTACCAATTCTCTAATTCGAATTTATAATTATAAAGCATTATCCACTGCAAGGCAATGATGTTATAAAATATTAAAGTCCTTTGAATAATTGATTACAGATGTAGTTACAAATTCGCAGTACGCGTGCAGTCTGGGTTCGGAAATCAGTATCCGAACACGGTCTAAGATGTAATGCTTCGACGTAGTAAAAAGAGTTTTCTATTTCATGACTCACAGTAAGAAACACACTATGCTGTTTCACGCTGGTACTCTGTGCTCATTGAGATCGTGGTCCTACCCCGGTCGAGCCGATCCATTTGTGGTGCTGTAAATAACCGTCACTACTACGTGGAAGTTACATGTCCGGTAGTGAACTTTTGACTAACGAAGAAGACTATACAATTATAATAAATTATTATTTTTACATTCCTTAAAAAATACTCAAGAGAGTTTGAATAATCCTGCTGTTTTTATTAAAAGATTCATTAATTCTCTATAATTTGGATACCAGGATTATATAATTCACAAAGGTTATTTTCTTTTCACAAATTCCTGTCTAGGGTCTATGAAATGGATTTTACGGATCACGTGACAACGCGCTTTCGTGAGTCACGATTTTTAATACCTTCTGCTTTATCGAGCAAACGGGTAGAAAATTGTTCGAAAACTATTTTATGAATACAAAACCAAAATTATACTTTGTAACGACATGGGTTGGTCACATTATACTTTGTCGTTAAATTAATTTTAACAAAAAAAAAAAACAACTTAGTAAACTAAAACAATTCTTTAATGTAAACTTATAGGCTGTATGCTAATGAGTGTATGTATGAATATATGAGAATATGCAAAACAGAAAATATTATCTGATTATAAAAAAATTGAACAATAATTTTAGTGCTAGCACTTCTAGGGCTAAGACATAACAAACATTTACTTTAAACTATACGTACATGGCTTAAGTTGTGAACAAACGCGTGTACAGTGCGGGGTGCAGGAATTTCGTCTGTCCAATAACCATTCTTAGACATACTAAGACGCATATTTCTTTTTTAAAAGATAGGGGTGACAAACGAGCAAACAGTGCATCTGGTATTCATGGTAAGTGGTTGCTATGGCCCATGGACATCTTACATTAATCCTCGATCACAAATCATAGAGCATATGCGTCGTTACCCGTGAGGACTAAGATGGAATGCCTCTTTTCAAGTAAAAGTGGTATGTGGGTCTAAACGCTAACCATACGATACACAGCAGCATTAAACTGCCATCTTACTCTGGTATCATGTGAGTGCGTGGTCCTTCCCCGATCGAGTCAACCCCATTCGTGCTACAAATATATTACGACTCCCATGAGGCAATCTATTATTTACTTCAACTTTGCAGTATACATTGGCTTTAGAAGGTACTCTTTAGGGCTGTCCCTTGGGAAATACTTCCCGCAAGCAAGTCTGTTTTTCCGAATAATTGCTAATAGTTACAGATTTGTCGGTGTCATATACCGGTGTTTTAACAGATGATGATATTGTTGGAGAAATTATAGATTCAGAACTAAACATAAAAAATCTTTAAGTAGTCAGCACCAGATGACGCTAGTTTACTCAGAGGTGAAGGTTTTTTGTTACACAACGTCATTTAATTTAAACAAAAGTTTTAAATAAAGTTTATCAGTTTCTAGATTATTGATACACAAAACAACACGTCAATAGTTTGCTCTGTAATATTTTGCTTATTTAACTCTTATTTTATTTTTTTACTTTTATAAATATCTGTGGTTTGGTTTAAATATTTTTAATTTATATTATAATAGTACAGAAAGTAACATTAGCCTGAAGATAATATATTCACTTCGTAGTTAATGCTTTACACTTTTCAAACAAATTAACTTCCCGCTATGAAAACTGTCAAATATTACACCTCATTTTTAAAAGGCGCCGCTCTTGTGGCGGAAAAAGTTGTGGATTTGCGGTTCAATGGGGAATACTATTTCGAAATAATCTTAAACGAAATACTAGCTCCAGCTAAAGCAATGCGAACTTTGTTAATTTGAATACCACCAAAGCATAAGTATGTTTTTTCACTCTGAAATAAAATCTCTTACATTGGTTCCTACTAAAAATAATTTCCACAATCCTTACGTTTGGGCTTATTTATTTATTGAGGCCAACTTCGCAGGAAAGAAACGTAGATATTTTATATTATATATCATAGATATGCTATATATCATGTTGGCGATGATTCTCCATACTTTGTTTCGTAACTAGAGTTGGGTAGTCAGGATGAATTCATGTACATGTTATTAAAACATGGTAAATGGTAGAACCGATTGTAGTGATGTGTGATCTAGATAACTATCTAGATCCACAAGACCGTACCAGAGAGGAACGTGAGGAAGAGTTGAGTGAAAATTAAGTCGAAAATCGCGGACGATGATCGCAGAAAATATTACTGCGCACATAGCAAAGGAGCGTTAGATTTAAACGTGATAAACTATTGTAAAACCTTTCCATAGGTCGCGGAACCCATATTAAGCATCGTTATAGAGTCAGTGGTGAAAGACTACGTCTCCGTTTCATATGTCATCACTGCCAGATACACTCGTATTGTTGACACCTGTTTTAGGATATTTTCACATTTATCGATTACCAGCGTGAAACACCAGAATAAGACAACTGTTTCGTGTGTTGAATGTAGAGAAATGGAGACAATTTTTAATGGTACCTAGAGAACAAGGCCCTTTTTACTGGAAACTAAGCATTCCGTCTTAGTCGTCACGGTTGACAATGCATATGCATTTTGATTCGTAATCGAAGATAGATGTAGATGTCTATGGGCCACAGCAACCTCGTACAATCAGGTGGATCGTGTGCTCGTTTGTCACCCTATCCTATAAAATATGGTTTCTCTTTTTTTTTTTCATTCAAATGTAACGTGGAATTTCATCTTAGTCCTTAAGAGGGACAAGAATCTGCATTTTGATTCTTAATCGCTGATTGAATGAATTTGTCTTGAACAAGCACATAGTCTACCATTTGTAAGTGGATGCTTTCAAACACATAGTTTACCATTTGTAAGCATCCACTTACAAATGGTAGAGTATGTGTTTGTACTTGTATAAAGAAAATGAACCTATTTTTATGACCAGTAAAAGCGCAAATATTGCCGTGTTCTTGTTTGAAGCATAAACAGAGCTAGTATAATTACAGTTTGTGAGGCTGTAAAGCCTGTGGCTCGGAGTTGACAACGTATCAATATTATTTTTCGTTTCAAGTTGCTTACAGTTACTCATGGGCTACAGTAAAGACTTAACATCGATGCGACATGCCAGATAGACCGTAACTTCGAGTGTTACTTTAGTTTTGTAAAAAACAAAACTGCTAATCTTAAGGATTTCTTTTAAGCCTAGTTGTCCGTCTTGGGAGGTACAATTACTTAACTATTCCTGCCGCGAAGCAGTAGTGCACGCACTACTGTGTTCTGGTCTGAAGGTTACGGCGAGCCTACTGACTGTAAGTCGTTCTCATCATAGTTACCAGTGGTCACAACTCAACAGTTTATTTATTTCGAAGTTGGTCACAGGTGTCTTTAAGCTGCAGTAGTTCGGTAGTCACTTCAACTTAAATATCTTCATGAATTTTGATTCCAAAGCTTTATATAATTAGAGAAAATCAAATATACTTAAAGCTGTACCATATCCGTGTGCTAAAAAAGGCCAAAAAGGGACGAATTATTTACGCTTATTGGCTTCCTTCCAAAACAGATATCGAATTTTATCCCCTCATTACAATAAAGAAAATCTCTCAGCGACTGATAAGTCCGGATAGAATTTTTCCGTATAAACGATTCTTCGGATTTATCGTCAAAATTTTCACAAACTAAGGGTTGAATATTCTCGGTCCTATTTTGCAGTTTAAAAGTTTCGTATTCTTTCTGTAAATTAAACAGTAATAGTCTTCAGAGACATATATTTTAAAGTATTCCGGGGAATAGCTTTCATGAAAGAACTCATTTAATTAATTAAAATGTGTATTTAATGAGCGGTAAAAGCAATTGCAATTATTTTAATTAGCCATATTTAAATGAAATGAATAAATTGTAAAAGTTTATACATCAGTTTTGATAAATTTTAAATGAGAAGTTTCTTTAGGGTTTTGTATATCAAAAAAGAAAAAAATTGGAATTCTTATAGGATATATTGCGATCCATTCGTGCGTCTGTCCATTAGGACATTTTTTAGGAATTAGTAAAATAAATTATTAAAATCTAAGATCTCTTGTAGGTGTAAAAAATTCAAGCTCCGAAATACGCAATCAAAAACCACACCCATTTATGTACATATTTTGACACTCACAAACACACTCATCAATACCCATACGATAATTCGGTTCTTTATGTTGGCCTAGAATCATGAAATTTAGCACGAAGGAAGGTCCCGGAGCACATGTAAGAACGATGTTAAAGTCTACGTACAAGTCCCACTCCCGGGCACAGGTCCCTCAAAAATACTGTACGTTAATAAAAACCCTCTCAAAAATGAGTTCTGTTTTTGGTTAATTTGCTCTTCAAACCGACTTTAGCGATTGAACCGTAGACGGGAAGATGTTTGGCGGAAAAACCCATTTACCATTAGGTAGATTTCGTTTGCTTGTCCCTTAAATTGAATAAAGATATATCAATATATCTCTTAACTTGGCAACGGAACGTGTATTATAGATATATTATTACAAATGTTAATAGAAAAAATATAAAATATTTTTTGTGTATCCAATGTTTATGAAAAGAAAAAGGAATAAGTTATGTAAGTAAAGATAGAAAATATAACATGAATAGCTAACGGCATATAATTTTGCGCTTTCCGCGACATTTCATAGGTCCTGTAACGTGGAAAAAATCAAAATTGTCGAATGAAAACATTTACTGGTAAAAGTTCCTTCTTCAGTCGAAGTGCAAAATATGGACTTAATTGGAAACACTACTACGTAATTTATAGAAACGTAACATATTGAGGAGAAATAAATATTTATACAATTTTTTATATCCTTTCCTTCCTTTATCTTTTATTAAGAATTTTGATTCTTAATAAAGGATAGATATAGATGTCTATGAGTCATTATATCCACTAATTATCGGGTAAATCGTGTGCTCGTTTGTCGACCTTATAAAAGAGGTAATAAATACCGTCATCTACAGAAGAACTTGAATTTAAAAATAAAACAAACACAGACATATCAAATGAACGTGCATGTATAAATATGATAACATATAGAGTAAAAAAACTTCAAATTGTTTTGTTTTAGAAATACGTACGATAAAATTTCATTTTCGTTATTTTTACTTTACAATTCCTGAATAATAATAGAAGCAGTCTAACACAACTTTAAGGTTCTATGGGCGGAAGTACACATTATTGTTGGAGCCATACGTAATTGTGAGTAACAATCTGAGAGTAAGTCTTATCCGAGGATATTTCGGACGTTAGTCTGAGCGAGATTAGAATGGCTCTCCAGCCACTTCAAAACGGCAAGTCCCTGGGCGAGGATGGAAATACAGCGAAGCTTCTGAAAGCGGTTGGCAAACCGGTACTTGAAGCCCTTTACTACTTCGGAGGCGTGGAGCAGAAGTGCAGTGTTCATGCCGGTACTTGAAACCCATCACTACTCCGGAGGCGTGGAGCAGAAGTGCGGTGTTCATGCCGGTACTTGAAACCCATCACTACTCCGGAGGCGTGGAGCAGAAGTGCGGTGTTCATGTTCTTCAAGAAAGGCGACAACGCCCTCTTGAAGAACTACAGAACGATTTTTTTTCCGAGCCGGGTCTACGTGCAATTTTTGAGAGTCATAACGAATTATTTCGCACTCAAACTCAACGACTTCTAGCCTCCCGAATAAACCGGTTTTTGGAAATGCTTTAACACCATAGACGACGTGCATACTCTTCCGCAAATTATATAAAAGACCGAGGAGTACAATCTGGTACTATGTATTGCGTATGTAGACTACGAGAAATATTTTGATTCAACGGTACCATGCAGGGCTATCGTAGACTACGCGAGTACAGAACCAGAGTACGAAACCTATCCAACTGTAGAGAGGTGTAAGACAGGTGACGTTATAGCTCCGAAACTCTTCACTGCTGCATCGGTAGCCATTTCAAGCTTCTGGATTGGAAAGTATACGGTATTCACATCAACGGCGAGTACATCTCTCACCCGCGGTTTGTCACCCTGTGTTTGCGTTCTTATGTCAGACTTGTTGGAAGACCTAAGCACTATCCTCAATGACCTCTATAGTGACTCCCAACGAGTAGGTCTAAAGATGAATATGGAGAAACCAAATGTCATGTGCTACGTCCATGTCACACCTACGCTGGTTGTTGTCGGGAGCACTTAACTCGAAGTTGTTGAAAAGTATGTTTACCTGATTATGTATAGTCCGACTAGGCAGGTTCAACTTCGACCGAGAAGTCAATCGACGGATTCAAATCAGTTAGTCAGCATTCGGGAAATAACGGCTCATCTTCCCGTCGGGTATACCTCAAAACTTAAAAACGAGATTGTACAACAAGTGTGTGTTGTCAGTGATGACCTACGAATCCAAGACGTGGTCCTCCACTGCTGGTCGTATAAGAAAGCTCAAGGTTACTAAGCGAGCTATGTTGATTGCTATGCTCGAGGTTTCTCTGCGTAATAATCATAGATATGAGGATATCCGCAATAGAACCAGAGTGACCGATATAGCCCAACGGATTAGTAGGCTGAATTGGCAATGGGCCGGCCTTATTATCGCTCGGAACCGACAACGAATAGGGAAAAACTGAACATGCATGTATAAACACAATAATAAATACTATAAAAGCACTCCAAATCGTTTTGCTTTAGAAATATGTCCGGTAAATTTCATATTCATTCTTTTTTCCTAACAATTCCTAAATAATAATAAAATCGGTCTAACACAATTTCGAGGTTCTATGGACAGCTGTACACATCATCGTTGGAGCCATACAAAAGTGTAAGTAACGATCCGAGAGCTAGTCGTGTCTGAGTGGCAGCCTAGTAACGATGGGCGTTGTGTATGGTGACCTCCCACTAGATGGAGTGACTACCTGGTAAGACATGCAAGAAGTAGACTATGGATACAGGTGGCTCAGAACCGGGTTTCGTGTAGTTCCTTGATGAAGGCCTATGTTCAGTGGTGGACTCGTGGAAGACAGTAATGATAATGATGGTTTGTTTTAAAATGCTTGAGATTCGCTTGTTAGTAAGCGGCTTCAGTGCAACCAATGTAAACAAGCAATCAACTTTAAGTAAAAAACCCCTAAAGTGCATTTGCATTTCTGAGAACAAAGATCCCTTTCACATGCAGCCACGGTGCAAGCAGCTGCTTGGCATTAGAAATAGTTAAGTGGCTGTACCCACCCAGACAGGCTCCTAAGAAGAAAAAGGTTTTCTAGCCCCTAGCAAATAAAGTTACAACATAATTATCCCCCCATCCATCACGGCCTATAAAAGTCCATTGCTAAACATAGACAGGCCTCCCCCGTAGATTGCCACTTAGGAGCGATTTTACCATAGTTGCCACACTTGTCAGGCGTGTTGGCATCGGCAGTGTGTTATTACATTGTGTTGTTATCAAAAAATGGTGCTGCCCGTCTCTTGTTTTAGTTTCGCACTGTTACCTCTTACGATATCCACGGAACAATATATACTCTTCTATTTTAAGGTTGTAGATATTCTTATGCCGCTAACATATGGTTCATAATTAGATTTACTTCAATGCTACCGACTTAATAGTCATTATATTCTATACTCTATCACATGACAATTGCCCAAAAATTTTTGAACTTTATGATCATTTCTCGTCGGCAGTAGCTCAGCAATTAGTTTTGTTTAGCAGACCGTGAATGTACAGTGACGAGCATAGGTTGCTACTGTCCGGTGCCGTTAGCGCAAAAACTACGGTCACCATCCTCCTATTTTCAAAGTAACATTAAAAATAATAAATAGGTAACGTCTTTGATAATCTTTGTATATTTCTAATAGTAATTATAATCAAATAAAAACAATTAATGCCCTAGCCCAAATTATGAAAAAAAATAACGTAAATCGCTTCGCATTTCAGGAGCTCCTGGTCACAATGACTCTTTTTCAACGCTTTGTCAGCGATCAGACTTTAAAATAATGAGTCGCACCGTCATCTGAAAGAAAGAAGCCAAAAGATGGCATTTGCCATACTAAATTTTTTTTTTGTAAATTTGTTCAACTCCCAGGATGAAAATTCCATTCTTAAATTGTCTGGAAAATTTGATTAGAAAACCTTTAATCGAAATTCAAAATTTTCCGTTAAATAACTATTCAATGAAAATTCTTAAGTTCAGGCCACCGTTCCTTTCAGTATTGGTGTTCTTGTCATCCGAAGAGTTTGTAGCGTAGTGCTTTCAACTTTGTTTCAGTTCACAGCACATTAGACCACATTAGCACAATTATTAACTCACTCGGTGTTGTAGAGGTTTCGTGCTTGACTGAGCTCAAAGAGGTCTGGTACAATTGGATCGGGCCGGATTAGGATTTTTGCATGAACCCGCTCTGCATACAGTCACAAATACCTATTATAAAACTGCAGAAACTCATCTAAGTGAGCTGATCTCCTAGCATTTCTGGAGAGGGAGTCCGACTGTAGATTTAATGCACTGCTCTTATCGAATATCGTAACACAAGAGTAATCCGATATTCGATAAAACAGTACTTTATTCTCTCTTGCTATCAGCCTGAAATTCGTTTTAACAAACTTAATCGTTACTGCTGTGGCAAAAAAGAAGACATTTTCAGTCGTCACGGCCTGGCATGAAATTAAAGTCCTAGTCGCATAACTTACAATACCACCATTTATGATGTCATTCTATGGGTCGTATCCAGTAGCAAAATACCTTCAATTTTAGACACAAATGTTATATTGCGAGGCCTTTTTTACAGGATAGGGTGACAAACGAGCACACACTCCACCTAATTGCTGCGGCTCATAGACATCTACATCTATCCTCGATTACGAATCAAAATGCAGATGCGTTGTCACCCGTGAGGACT
>DWHP01007662.1:0-10858 GCA_018247895.1 Parnassius honrathi
GCGCTTAAGCCATGCGCATTTGGATTTACCAAAATTTACATTTATTCATGGTTAAAGTTTATTAAGTTTTGACAAAATAATGTTCAAACTGGTCTTCTAATAATTTACGACATAATTTTTATTTGCGATATTTGATTCAATATCATATGTCCCCTTGAAAATTGTTTGGCAACACTGTATATAGATATGGATGCTGTTTTTTTTTTCAAGTTTAAGAATACCTCAAACATAAATGTAGTCCTATTAACGATGAACGTGAGAATGACCACATTCATGAAAGGGAGTAGAAATAAATGGCGGCGAAAATGAATACCACTACCTTATATCGTCTCGTGGTTGTAAGAAGCGACAAAGGGTAACAGAAGCAGAAGTTGGGCAGCAGATCTTCCTGATGAAAGCTTAAAATAATAAAAGTGGCGATTGCCAACCCACCTGCCAAGCGGTGAAAATCCAGCCTATTTTTCAATCTATGAGAGAGGCCTATGTTCAGCCTCTGCTCAAATGTCCTCTGACTTTTGATAGGATGGCGACGATAAATTCCACTCATCTTCGCTACCCTCATTATTTACTGTAAATGAAAATAATGAAAACGGAAATGTAACATCTCCAAAAATAGGAATGAAATAAAAACTGTATAATATCCCCTTTAAAAGAAGACCCGTTACTATTTATTTAAACCTTATATATCTTCATTTAAATCTGGTATTAATTGAACCTCACTATTTGCAGACATTTCTGTACTGCCCAGTTTTCCATCCAGTAGTTTTTGCGTGAATTGTGAATATAGTCCGTTCGCTTAGCATTTGTATCACGCCACTTTGACACATGCCGCATTTTGTCAAAGGCGCCGCCGAGACATCGATTGACGCCGCGTGCAGCGTACAACCGCAGGAGAATTAGGCATTTTAAAATGAAACGCCGTAGTGAAAGGTTCTTAGCTATCTAACTTGTGTTTATTAATTATATTGGAATTATATAAAAAAAACTATAAGAATAAATTAGTACTCTATTTTATTCTTAGAAAATAAAAACATTTATTTAACAAACACAATAAGAAATAATAAAATAAAAGCTAAATTATAAATGCGTCTCCGCGTGTAACCGACATTATCTTAGTGAATAGACTTTACACACACCGACAGACGGACAAAATTTTTACAAACTACTAATTTGGCTGCAGCATCCTTTATTTAGTCCCCTGGACTTTTGTTTTTCAGAAAATATTAGAATTACAGACACGACTTTTAAAAGTGTATGGCGGTGCTGTTGTCGCGCCAAAAGCGAAACACACCGAAGCCTAAAAAATGTATATATAGATATCGAGTCACGGTAACTATTTTCATCTTAAGTTCACCACTATATTTAAAAGAGGCAATTTAATTATATGTCGTGAAGCAATTTGCCTTGTCCAGGGGCCGATAGAAGCCATTTGTCATAAAGTAGGCAGTTAGTGCTAGAGTCACGTTTTACATTATAAAAAGTTACGAAATTCAAAATTATTACGCAAATAAGATCCTACCTATCTAGGGTTGCCAAACGTCCTCTATTTCCTTCTTAAGTTCGCCACTATATTTAAAAGAAGCAATTTAATTATATGTCGTGAGGCAATTTGCCTTGTCCAGGGGCCGATAGAAGCCATTTGTTATAAAGTAGGCAGTTAGTGCTAGAGTCAGGTTTTACATTACAAAAAGTTACGAAATTCTAAATTATTACGCAAATAAGATCCTACCTATCTAGGGTTGTCAAATGTCCTTTATTTTAAAGGACGTCCTCTATTTCCTTCTTAAGTTCGCCACTTTATTTAAACGAGGCAATCTGATTATATGTCGTGAGGCAATTTGCCTTGTCCAGGAGCCGATAGTTTATATATCATCAAGTAGACAGTTAGTGCTAGAGTCACCGTTTTACATTATAAAAATGTTACAAAATTCTAAATCGTTACGCAAATATGTAAGATCCTACCTATCTAGGGTTGCCAAACGTCCTTTATTGTAAAGGATGTCCTGTATTTCTGACCAAAAATTGGTTTTGTCCCCAACTTGAAATCTGTAATAGAGGACAAGGCAATATCGCGCCTATTGACATTCAGTCTGTTAGTTGAGGTCAAAGAATTTAAAAAGCACTGAGATGACCAAAGATTTCAATTGGAAATGACAGTTGATACTATACGCGCGATATTTGAAAGACAAACCACGTTACATTGCTTATTAACATCGTTTTTATATTAATAAAAGTTGTCACTCTTACCACAACAGCATTTTATTTAAATCAGTATAATACCCTTAATTTGAATCCTATATAATTTATTTAATCTTATCAAATCCTGTAAAATATGAAACGGGAGCTGGCAACCCTAATTACAACGTTCCCTAACAGGTTATGTTAGCAAACATTTAATTTACCGGGTTAACTAATTAATGTTACGTTGTTATAACCTATTCAATGTTACCGGGTTTTTTTTTGACACAATACAGAAATCATTCGATGTAAAAAAACTTGTTTTTAGAACTTAAATCCAACATATCGTCATTATTCTTCGAAGAGACAACTGACACTGAATAAAAAAAAATCATCCATCCTAACTGACGTGAGAATTTGTAGTGGAAGTCGCTCCTCCCGTACGCCGCAGCCATCTTTTATTTATACGCGATTGATTGATTGAGCGAAACGTCGTATGAATGAATCGATTTATGGTTTCGTTGAGCGGACACTGTTTACGCAGGAATCTTAGATAGGGAATGAATAAATTTATGCTTATCTCGAAACTAGCTACGCATCGTACCTGTTGCCAGTGTTGGTGAGCTCGTTGCTTCAACATCTAACCCAGGAGATAATGTAAGATGCTAATAAGACATATTTGTGACCGCAATGGTTTCTTTCAGTTCTTGTTTAGACCACAACGTTGTCACATCTATTTATTGCATACATTAATGTTTGTCTGTTCGTATTGCATGTACTGCCATACCGTTCATCAGATTGCGGTAAGACTTTGTCAACGTATTGCTTGTACTCCCACGTAGGTTATAAGCGTAGTTGGCATAGTGGTGATGTTGTAGAATCCCGATATCACCCGCGACAAGTCGCCGTGGCATATCTCTAGTATTAAGTTAAAATTCTATACGTGGTAGAGCTACGCTGCAGCTATATAGCTGTAGCTCAAATGGGTAGACTAGACCGGGGAAGGCCCACGCTCTCACAGAATACCAGCGTAAAATAGCAGCTCAATGCTGCTGTGTTTCGTTTACGATGAGTGTGGAGAACCGGAGACCCGTATTATTGGATGTGAGATATGCCATCTTAGTCCTCAAGGGTGGCAACGCATCAGTATTTCGATTCTTAATCGAGGATAGATGCATATGTCTATGGATTTCAGCATCCACTTGCCATTTGGTGGACTGTGCTTGCTTTTCACCCTTATTCTATAAAAACTAATGTCGATAGTATCCATTCATCCTAGCATCTTTAGTATTTTTAACACACGATTAACAAAATTAATCCATCTGGCTTATTATTAATATTCATTGCAATCTGGCCATATTTCTGGATTTCATATTTCTATAATCTGGACATTATTTTATCAAATAATGTTCTTTTTTGGTAGATTCTTCGCTAATATATAGCCACATACAGCGTTTGCCTTAGGTAGGTAGAATTCAAGATATCATGTTCCACATTTTTATTTCTAATAAGTCTCAGCATGTTTTCATTTCCGTAGATCTTGTAAGATACGAAAAATATTAAAAAATTGAGATATTGCAAAAATGGATAGATGATAAATATCACAAAACATTGATAATGACATTAGTAACTCAAAGTCATCTGCTGGATGATCATCAAATACAAATCACTTTTGTTGACAAAACCAATGTTTATGGGCACAGTATTATGTATTAGTGAGTAAAACAATAAAAAAATATTTTATATATTATTTGATATTTCGCGATCGTTGTGACACCGATGTTACGATTAGCAATGCATAATTATTAATGTTACAACATCGATATTATCAGTGTTTGTCGAACATCAACGATCATCGGACATTCCTATAGAAAACATTAGTTGTGCAAACTGTTACATTATGTCTGACAAACCCCTTGCCAATGGAAGATGCAGAGCTATTTCGATAAGAATAATTTAAATTCAGTTGACTTTAACGGCTTTGTACGGAAAAAAATTTAGGCTGGCTAGGATACGTCGTAAAAGCAATTGTTTAATTCCGGCACAGCGACAGCTCGGCAACGAGTAGTGATCATCGTAAACGATTGCCCAATGCTCGCTATCATTCGGTAGAGTGCGCCGTTTGAAACAGCCGCTTCCTGCTAGTTGACCCGCCGCGCCGTCTTATCTCCAGTGTATACGGCGGTGCAAGCTACTCGCTCGAAAACATACGTTACTTATATGTGTGTATATTTTATACGAGATAGAGCCACGCTGCAGCTATATTTTGGTTGTAGGACGAATGGGCTAGCTCGACCGTGGTAGGAACACGCTCTCACAGAATACCGTCATAAAATAGCAGTTCAATGTTGCTGTGTTTCGTATGGTAAGTGTGGGTAATCAGAGACCCTTTCTACTGCAAACGAGGCGTTCCGTTTTAGTCATCAGGAGTGACAACGCATCTGCATTTTGATTCTTAATTTGGGATAAATGTAGACGTCTAGGGACCACAGCGTTCACTTACAATCAGATAGACTATGTGCTCGTTTGTCACCCTTATTATAAATGTAAAAAAAACACCAACAAAATATCATGCTCCCTATTATGCTAATTTTCAAAACACTAGTATAAACTTAATGGACGTTTATTAATAAGTAGGAAAATCTTCTTAGATTGTATAATGAGAAATAAATTTACTCAAAAAAAGCATAACTTAAGTAAAGACTACTTTCAACAAAATCAGCACTTGATTATTAACATTAATATATGTTATTTTAACATGGGTTTGTAAGTATCGATTAAAAAAATTAGATTGTTACTTGAAGTTTGCGTATAAGCCATGAATCTTTTACTATACATTGATAACTTAAATTAAGTAATATGTGATGTCCATCAGACATCCGAAGTTGGTGCTTAGCCTTCGAAAGTACAGGTCATGTGGTTATGCCATCATTCATCATCATCACTACAGCATTAAGTAAAACAAATTGTACGGATTTTCTTGACGTTTCAGGCACTTTATAGCAACCAAGGTCACGAGGGGGAACTGTGGTTTTAGACTTACTGATTTATTGTGTATCTTAATGTCTATGACATTAGGATAAACGAAAGCTACCGTCAAATTTTAAATAATAATTTTTGGTTCGATTTACACAGAATGAGCTTACAGTATCTTGAAGTCTTACAGTAGTATGCTTGGGTTTGGTTTTAATTTTATTAATTGTGGGATTCCCAGTATGTCTACTGAAATTAGGATATTTTTTCTTAAATTTAAATAGCCTCGCGTATAATCGTATACTACTAATATACAGTCACTATGTTTTATTTACAACTAAAGCATTATTCGTCAACTATTCATCAAACAGTCGAAGTGCCACTGCATCATTTACAAAGGTCACGGGTCAAAGAATGCGATCGATAAATAGCAAGATTTGACACTGAAATAGTATGCTCATGAATACAAACGTCACGTAAATGGCGGCCCGGATCAAACTTACAATGACACGAATGATCCATCTCCTCCATAGCAAAGGTCAGAAGATCCACGGGGCCAATGTATTACGAACGGGAGAATAGGTACTTTTCCTAATTTAAAATATGAATTCACTCCGAACAAACAGGTGTTATAATACATCAGCGTATTCGTGTTTACGTAAACAAAAATTGAGCGGCGTATCTATTTGGAGATGTTAATGCAAAAAAAACGTAGAGCCTTATGTTAAATTCAAATATAGAGCATTAATACTCGATGTCATGCGCTTACGCACGCCGGGAATAAATAGCCGACGTGTTATACTAGTGGCGCCCGATACAGTGAGGACCAAAATATATCGGCGCAAATTTGTGGTACCGACACATTGTAGGGCTTCGGTGTGACACATTGCTTCTACACATTCATCAAAGTCGTCCCTTATTATATTCGCAGTCGAACATCTTACGTAGGCGATAACTAATAGACATACTATTTCTAAACGTGATCATAAGTAATAACAAAATATTTTAATTTCGTTTTGATTGCTTTAATCATATAATTATTATGTCTGTTCATGACATACATTGATTCTTTACTTAAGGTTATAAATTATTATAAATTTACAGATTGATTGAAATCTTGTTTGTATCCCTTACCTACCTATTGCAGGTTCAATAACCAATTCGCTTTTATCACATGCAAGGCCCCATCCGGGATTTAGACGAACGCTGACGGCAGCCTGTCGACATCTGTTGCGTGTCCCAATTTAAACGATCCTACACTCTCCAGTAATGCGATGTGCTTGCTAGCTATATTGTAAATAACATGTGGATGACATATTACGCTTTACGTAATTAATAGACAATGATAATACGATAAAAATGAATTATAGTCAATATAGATTTTTAATATTCTGCTCTTAACATAACTAAAGTTCTTTAGTTATTATTTTTAAATAATCGGATAAACAAAAATATTTTATTATTTATTTAAAAGCCTTTTTTTTTTTATTTATTTGGTAAATCAACAAACAGGATGGACAGACTGGCAACGAAACACATTTATAATAATTTTGAATTATAAAAGTATTTTTGTTTCTAAGGAAATGTTTGACGGGAAATTCGAGCGCACCAGCGGATTGCTGATCCTGTCATCGTTTAAATAATGGTATAAAGTAGATTTTGATGCATAAAAATGGTGTAATTTCGTGTATTAAATGTCTGCGTCTATGTACTATAGGGGTAAAAGATGAAACATGATCCGATGAAAATGTAAAAGTCATGATTTTTTGTTGTTTAGCCACCTTGAGACATATCTACTGCTTTTTTGGGAGATTTCTCGACTGATGACTACAGTATGTGAGGGTAACATGGTCATCCGATTAATATGGTCTCTTCCTTATGACTCAAAAACTATAGCCTTGTTTGCATAGAGGGATTTGTGATACGATAGCTCTTCGATCGTTCAATCAAATAATAAAGGTTCAAAAGGGCGTTGCTTTATCGACACCATTTTAGCACTTCACATTATAGTAAATCTTTTAGTCGATTTTAGTATGATATAGTTAGTTTTTTTTTTAAGTTCATTTTTCTGTGTTCCTAATATTGCCAAAGCTTGTTTGTTATTTCTTTCTTAGCATATTGTATACGAATTTGTGTTTTTATCTATGTCTTCCTCCTAGTCTTGGTTTATAGGGCGGCAAAGCTTAAGGAGACCATGTTACCCTCAGCCTCACGTACCTTATAAGATTTCAAGAAATCTCCCTAAACTTCCAAAATTCGACGCATCGACATATCATGAAGAAGTCTTTAAGCAAATTAATACATAGGTTATTTTTATAACTTGATACTGGCAAAAGTGCAACAGTACGAGTTACTATTAGCCATAAAAAATATTTTACGCTCCCTACGACTGTATGATTTTATAATGCACGCCGTAACTTCGTATAGGGTATAGGCGTCGGTGTATTGAAGGAAGCAGGAAATGTTAGACAGGAGACGAACATCCCGGATAGCGACGCAGGAAGTGGAGCTATTCATCGTCACTTCCTTCGGCTGTAGCATCGTGTAACCCAAACGCACTATTTTAATATCCCGACCGCGTACAGGGACGAGCGCCCGCGCAGCAGCTGCGGTCAGTGTCGCACGATGATTTCATACTTAAATAAAGATTAACGGTATTATATATTTATATCTACCTTTACTATTTACTTCACACTGATATAACTATGATAGCACTTATAAAAAGAGTAAAATAGGATTCACTTGAATACCAATGAAAAAAAAATATTGGATTAACCAAATAAAGTAGAAGAAAATATAAATCCAGACCTTGAATAACATTACTGCTAGGTTGAGCAACAATCTTTCATAATTTTACTGTCGAAAGTATATTTTATTCATGGTATAAATCTACTTGTATAGCGTTATGTTTTTGAGGTTCTGTAGATTTATTTCCATTTATAGCAAATAGAAATCTTGATATGTTTTTGGAATCAAACAAATAGGCCCATCTCTATATATTATATGGCATGTGTTTCCACGTACCAACGCCGGCGTCGGCACGGCGCCTGGACAGCAAACTTCCCGCTCAGTGCCGGCCGGTAAAACTGATGTGCATTGTGTATATATTTTAGCCGTGTGCATCTAAGTATCTTTTTTTTTAAACTGAATGAATTCAAAATTTGACTTCTCTGCGTTGATTATAGTTTCGTCTTAAATGTAAGAGATATAACTGTTGTAGAACAGAAGTCTGTGTTAGTATTATCCGAAAATCGATCGATAGATCGGCACCGGCATCGACGGCGCGGCGCCGTGCCGGCGAGTGTAAAGCCCATTCGTATGCAAAATGGAGAAACTAGAATTTCGTGCGGTTGTTAAATATTGAACAGCAGTCTACTTCGGTAGACAATGTACTGTCTTATTTACAGTGGCACCCTGGTTACGGCACGCGGCAGAACCGCCAGCAATGACGACACTCGCTTCGGGTGGCCGTCAACGGCCGCTAAGCAAGAAAATGTAAAATCGTAGAAATTGTTAAGGTTGATCGACGTGTAACCATACATTTATTTACCTGAGATTCTAAAACTCTTTATTTTCAATCCAGCTTGTTGACAATTCAGTTTATTTTAACTCATACCTTGAATTTCGAAAAGGTGGCCGCGCTTAGGGCTCCTCACATGTTACCACACGCCCGAAAGAAAGCAAGAGTGGAATATTTAAATCGTTTCATAACTGTGGATGAAACGTGCGTGCACCATTTTGAATCGGAGACGAAATACCAAAGCAAGGTGTGGAAAAAACGGTCTTCCCTGCCAGCCAAGAGATTCAAGGTGTCTTAGTCCGCTGAATAAATAATGGCCTCTGCTTTCTGGGATGCGAAAGTCATAATAATGATGGACTATTTAACTAAAGGAGACAATAGCTAGAGATTATTACGCATCGTTAAACAAAAACTACGTAGAGAACTAAAGAATAAATATTGATGAATGCGTGCTGGAGTGCTTTTTCATCACAATAACCGCACATCGATCCGATTTTGCAGGTGTTGCTATCCTAACTGCTGGGTTTCAGTAGATGCAGCACCCATCGTATCCTCCGGACCTAACTCCGAGTAATTTTCACCTTTTTACTCACTTGAAAAAGCACGTGCGTGGTATAAAATTTGACGGCGACGATGAAGTCGCGTGTGCTGTAGAAACCTTTTTCGAGTCCCAGTTCAAACCGTTTATTCCAAGGAAATTAACATGTGAAACACTATTCAAGGTATATATTAGCATAATAGGCGATTACGTTGAAAAATAAATTTACAAGGTACTTATGTGACAGTTTCATTGCGTTTCTAAAGACTTATTGATCAATCTAGTACTAATGTTGACACTTGCTCGGACTAAGTAATTCAGGGACTGCATGATTTAGTCAGGTTTAGTTTATTGTCCATCATTTTTCGTGTAATTATATTTATAGTTATAATATCGATTGTTTGTTTTCTTTTAACTCTAATATAGTTTGTGTTTCAATACAACGAAAATTAAAATGTATAAAAGAATAGTAACGAGGTACCTAAAAGTCAAAGTTTGCTTTTACGTAGCTAGATTTGATTTTTAAACATTGCTCTTCGTGAATGGATGCCGTGGTTACCTAAGAATTTTGCGCTGACGCCGCAAAGTGACGGACCTCAACATTTTCCAAATTTCGGGAGAGCAAGGAAAGATATATTATTCTCCGATTGCTAGCTTTTTTCATCAGAACATTAAAAATATTAATTTAATGGAAAACTACAAATATGAATACAACAACAAGTTCGCCCATTTGTGGAGTCAGCGACGAATTTATATTTTTATGTGCACATTACGCGGTGTTTCATTTTGAAGTGCTTCAATAGCTGCGATTTGCCTATTAAAATTGTTATATATTATGTACACTTAAGTGCAAATAAAAAAACTCGAATTAGTTAATATTTTCTCTAATTGTTTACTCTAAGTTTAACCGACTTCAAAAAATAGGAAGTCCTCAGTTGAACTGTGTTTTTTTAATGTGCTACCTCAGACCTTTATTCTCTGTAAACAGATTTTGATGATTCTTTGTTTATTCGAAAGCTGGTGCTTGTCGTGTGATCCCATATAAGTTTGATCAAGATCTGACCAGTTGCTTATGAATTATCCTTAATAATGGGTATTTAATTGACTTCGAATACATTGATGAAGTTCTCGTTTTATTTATATTGAAGTCGGTTTTACAGAATTTTCAATTTTGCCACTTGTAGGTAAGTAATTAATATTCTTAATTACCATAAGATAAACTGCTTCAATGCTGTTTGTTGTACGTTACATTTTTAGAATGCTTATTTTAAGATATTTATTAAAGTATATACATATTTTTTAAAGTTTTATATATTACAAACCAAAATTCTGGTATATGATTTTTGACTATATGATCTCGGATTGCATAAAAGGAAAACACGATATCATGAAATTTTCTCGATAGAAAAAATTGCTAAGTAGGCTCTAATTGGTTACATTTTTGCATGACACTACAATAATTTTACGAATTAGTTCATGGAACTATTTTTAAGGCATAGTAAATAATCGTATCTAAGTTCTCATAAACCATTTTTTAATCCATAACGTAGTTTCGTTAAAAAAATAGAAATGTTTTTTGGCGCTTACTTAGTTTTTTCCGAGCGTGTGCCCGGTATAGCTATCTCATAATTTGCGTATTATGAAGTCAT
>DWHP01007663.1:0-10857 GCA_018247895.1 Parnassius honrathi
AAACAGTGGTTAAAACATGTTTTTATGTGAAAATCGCGTCAGTGCAAACTCACGGTAACAAGTAATGTTATGAAACTGTATTCTCTATATTAAATATTTACAGATGTCGATTGTAGTTTTAACTAATTTATGTCACACTTGCCCCAGATGACCTGAATAGTATTACAAGTGACTATTAATAACGATTATTAAGTTTTTAATATTTAAATGTAATGTTATCTCAAATCATTAGATGTTGATACTCAAGATATGTAACACATTAAGCATTTTAGTGGTAGAGAGTATGTAATGGATAAAGTCCGCCATATGTTTTCTTCGTATGACGCAATGCAATAAATTTAAAAAACGCTCTAAAATATTTTTGAAATATTTTTAATAAGTTTTAGGATTCAATCTACAAGATATAGTAAATAAATAGTTAAATATCGTATTATTGTTAAATAATGTGGATTTAAACTAATTTTTAATTTAAAACCGTGGAAGTAAATTATTAATTGAGTTTAAATTATGCTGCGTACTCTCTTATGTAACGTATTTATAGATTCCTCTATAAGTCTATATGATTTTATAAACTAAGTGTGGTTTGCAACCGTTAACACAATTATACGCGGCTATCCATCACGTTAGGTGTCAATAAATAGCTCACGAGCTCCACTATCTGCAAGTAAGGTTATAAAGAATCGATCATGTTAATTTAATTTGGTAGTGTGAAAATGTAAAGCGAAATATACTTTAAAAACAGGTCCTAAACACTATTATATAGAACTTTCATTTAAATTATCAATAGTTGTTAATCTTCTGGCAACAACATTTAAATATTTTTAACGTGCCACGCTGCAGCTATATTAGATGCAGAACGAATGGGTCGGCATGACTGGAGAAGGACCACGCTCTCACAGTATACCAGCGTGTAAATAAAATAACATGTGTTTCATATGGTGGCGTATAGAACCACAAACCTTTTTTACTAGCAAGGAGGCATTCTCATATCTTTGTCCTAAGGGGACAACGACACATCTACATTTTAATTAATGAGCGAAGATAAATGAACGTGTCTATGGGCAACAGCATCCACTTACCGTCATTTGGTGGTAAGTGGATGCTGTATACTTATACTCTGTGCTCCCTTTTCACTTTTATTCTATAAATATCCTACTGGATCATCATAATTGCTATAACATGAAAATGATTTGTCTATTATTTCAAATTAAAATTATGTTTCTTCAGATGAAATTATTCAAAGAAACAATATCAAAATCGACTACTCACAAAAATTCGTTTAGTTACAATGATGGTGAGTTTGGTTTTGACGTCGACGACCCGGTGGAATAACAGACAGTTTTTATACATTAATTAAGTTTTGAATGAAGTTTGTGTCGCGTAGTAGAAAAAAATGATAAAGCGTGATCAGAACGCATATAGACATCAAAGTAATTTGTTTAAGACTGTGGTGTGTCGACATGAGTACTCCAGGGAGACGGCCCGGATGTATTGCATGATTGGATCACGTGAGTACCATAGGAAGCGACGTAGAGATACGAAACAGGAGATTTGCAGCAGCATCTTCCTGATAATAACTCAAAAAAATAAACTGGCAACACGCGTGGCAAGCGTGGCCACTATGGCAAATATCTTACGTATGAGGCAATCTATAGGGGAAGCCAATAGACAGCGGTGGACTTTGGATAGGCTGTCATAAATGATGAATGATTGAAGGAGTATAATATATAGAAAAATATTGGCCAAGTGTGTGTCGGGCCCATGCACACGTAGGGTTCTTTTGCCCGTCAAAATACGTGAGCTTTCTTGATAATGAGTTAAATAAGTAAGTTCGTGGTTTGATCGAATAGGACGATGGTTGCTGAAGGACTTATTTTTAAATCTGATTTATAGCATGTGGTATTCTAAAAAGATTTAAAAAACTGGCCAATTTAGAAAATAATACAATTTACATTAAATCATTCACGTGCCAAGTAAGTACAAAGATGATCATAGTTGATTGTCTGTATGTGTATCTATATATTCCCGGCAGTGCAACCCTAAGGTATACATGACCTTAACAAACCTTCTACTGTGCCTTCACGTAAACCAATACTGCCCTAATTTGTGCTGAGGTCGCCCGCATAAACCAAGAGTGTGACGAACGAAACTGTATGAGACTAAATTATTGTATACATACTTTGAATGGGGCCTACAATAACTACCAACTAAAAATAAGTGAAAATAATAAGTAAGTAAGAAAAATCCTCCGTGCCTCTGCCCTAAATGAAAAAGTGAAGCTATAGCAGTAACGTATATAAGTCCTTTTATCCATGAAATGTTTATTAAAGTTACAAAATTATAATGCATCTAGTTTTAGGTCATTTTCAATGGATTTTTAACGAAATTTTTACTACTCTAAGTGCCGTTATATAAGTTGATCGACTGTTAAATATTTGTTAACTTCTTAATTCTACTTAGCTGTGATAGTTTTCTTTTAACTTCATTATTTAAACTACTATTGTGTATACTTTTCAAATTTCTTAAAACAGTGGTTTAGTTGGTAAAGAGACATGACTCTAATGAAAAATACCACTTTAAAGCTAAATATTTCACAAACGGATCCCTGAATCAAAAGTATGTTATTCCATATCCCTAATGTTTTTGAAAGAACTATTCAATGATACGATGGAATAGACGGGTAAAAAAATTATCCTCCATTATTTGTATGGGAGGTACCCAAAGTAAAAATGTTTTTTAAGATTTCATTTCACAATTTTGTAGGCGTGATACATATCCTTATCTATGCTAAATTTCATATTTGTAGCACCTAGGGTCTCTGAGTAAAAACGCGGACGGACATGGCGAAACTATATAGGACCCTTGTTGTCTAACTACGGAACCATAAAAACAAGTCAGTTTTTCATCACATATTTAACAAGTACAACAAATGAACTATTATATCATAATATGCCAAAAGAAAAGGTTCTCAAAACAAAAGAGACGTTGAAGAAATGAAGGAAACAATTTAGTTCTTTGTCTTCGCAATATCGAAAAGGTAGACTTCAGGCTACGCCCGACGGGTACGATGATATTAATCGAGGCAAAGCTGATTATACAGTTGTTTCTAAGGCTGTCTTATAAGAGTTTCAATTTCAGTTCTTAGTTCTTATTTCAATTTAATACCATTCACAGTAATAAGATTTGGTCATCCGATTGTGTCTTATTTTGTTGATGGAAATTATTAAATTATTTTCCTTGTTCACAGACTTCTCTTGCTCCAATCATTGTCAGAAATATTCCGTATAAAGTATTCCGTAAAAAATATTTTTTAGTATATAGTAACAAAAAAAACTAAACAAACCACCATTTAAAAGTTTTTACAGGAAAACGCTTTAGTACATCTACGGAGAATCATACACCTCGTAGATGGAGTGAGTCCCATATTTGCTAGCAGGTGGAAACGAACTGCAGGTGGAACAAATGGAATAAAAAAAACCAGTTTGAGTTTACACGCTCTTTAGAAAGGCCTGTAGCGTAAAATTTATAAAATTTCTCAACTTGCATTAAAAATACTAATAAACGGAAGAGATGTGTCTATAAGTTATTTAAATAAATAAATGTTTACGTGTAGTGTGTGTTGTGTAAGTGAGTTAGTAAACTTATTGATTATTGTATAAATGAATTTGAAATCAGTTCGGTTATAATATTCAATTTCTTAAACTTAAATTTTGTGTCAAATGCAGGGTTGCAGCACTGGGACTCCGTCCACATAACATGCGGCTTAAGACTCGATAGAGTGCGGACGGTCTTTGAGCGCCCGATTTGCAAGATCCGCTCTATCGCAACCGAACACACACAGACAATTTCCACTGTTTTACCCCAATTTGCCGTTTCATGAGACCTAACTATTGATTGCAAATGTACTCAGTATGCTCTGGAATGTGCTAACATTTACGCTTTAAATAACACAAAATGTTATGGTAGTTTTTATCAACTCACTTTTGAAAACATAAATATTTATTTTTACTAATAATCATGATCTTTAAAATTTTAACACATAAATTTCGGAAACTGTGCTTAGTTTACGTAAAAATATAAAACATGTCATTACGTATGTGAATTATAAAGGAAAAACGTGTAAATAAATAGTATTTACAGTCGTTCAAAATTTTCTCGAATGGAAACATTAATGTAATTTTGTACAATTGTACAACAAAATGTTTATATGTCTACAGATAATTCGATTGTGACGAAAATGTCAATTGCCGAATTGTGATCTGTGTGTCGGAATTTATTGAAGTCTGTAATTAGCATACGTTTGAATACTAAGCATCGACAACGTTACGGTTTCAAGCCAATTTAAATGAAAAGTTCGCTTTAGGCTTATTAGTTAAACTTTGTTTTTCTTTGTCTATGGAAAGTAAATTGATAGAACCAATTTATACATCGGTTCCTTAAATTTTTAAACTTTTTTTCGAATATGAGTAAATGAATCTGACAATTTTGTCTGCGTTCTCATTTGCGTTCGAGCAGTTCAAGCCAAGCGCAGGTAATATGTTATTTATATGGAATTACTTTCAAAGCGGCGACGTGCACCAAAGACGCTGCAGTCGTATTTTTTATTAATGTACTTACAAATTATGTCGAGTTTCTTTACGTCTTCGTTATTACCTTATTAACTTCAACGAATCTCTAGTTTCATTTAAACTTACAATATTTTAAACAACAAATCATGTTATATTGAATATTTTACCATAATACGATGTCATTAGAAGTAAAAGATTTATAACCATACTTGGGTAAATATTTCTTTTTTTTGAAAAGGTTACAATTCGAGATCATCGTGAGCATTCGGGTTTGCATTATTGTTTCAATTACATTTAAGGCAAATAGTGCAAGTAAGTGTCCTCCGCGCTGCCCCAATGCATGTTAGCGAACTTCAAACATCTTCGAAATATTTTTTTTCTTATTTCTTAGACATGCAGGTTTCCTCACGATATTTTCCTTCACCGCCGAGCACGTGGTAAGGGAGCCGTGGTAGCTTAGATGGTTAGCGTTAGCTGTATATTTCACAGTATGCGATCAACCCGGGTTCCATCCCCGCCGGCTCCAATGAAATGTTGAAATGAAAAATTGGTAATTGCAATTTTAAGTGCTGATTTACGACAAGCTGCTGATGTAATCTATATTGAATTAAAATGATTCCATTCTATTTTATTCTATCTCTGTCATAAATGTACTACACTGGGATTTTCTTCTTTGCAGTGGTACGTTTTAATTTTTTTTATATAGACTTGAATTACACACGGGTAAACGTTCAGACTGGCACAATTATTTGTAGACCATATAAATACAGCAACAGCAACGACGGGCAAACATGTTGTGCTTGACATTGGCGTGGCAGTATGAACGTAAACAATGTGTGAACAATGATTTTATTTTATTTAACGTATTTATAAAACATATTTTATACAATTTTAAGTTGATAGATTTTACACGTCAAATTTCTTTTATTTTGCTCAGATACGTTAGTTTATTTTTAATTCAGTTTACATTTTATTTAAAGCAGTTTACATCGATAAATCGACTAACTGTTTTTTATTAATACGATTTTGGCTTATTTAAAGGGGTCTTGATTAGAAAATAAACCTCTAAAAAGAAATGTGATTTTTTTACTATATTATGTATTCTATGTATATTATATTTATTGATTAACTAGATATTCACAGCGCGCTATAGAATTCTTATCATCTAAAATAATACACGCATTTAAAAGTATTTTCTGTACCTAAATTATTTGTTCTATTTTGGTAATATAAGTCGTATATCTAAAGGTTTCTGGGCCGACCCGTCTTGGGACGTGTCCGTCACTTTTGCGTCATGAAAACTAGCGGTACTAATCTAAAAATCACAATCATCCGCATTTTTCTACTTACGTTATGACATGTGTTTATTTATTATTAGGATATTTTGTTCCATGTAAAAAATAAAATAAAAAGTACGTATTCATGACAGGTTTTGTAAAAAGTAAACGAGGAATGTTGAATTGCTCATAAAAATGCATTATAAATTTTATAATTCAATTTTAATTTTTTTTATTTGTGCCTCAAATATACAAAAACGTTATTCGCCATATTAGATTCCATCATGACGTTACTTTTATAGTAAACGAGCTATATATATTATAAAATGCTGTGTGTCAGTTAGAACATTTTTCAAGTTATCATCACGATTATTCACTTTTATTCCGTATTTTATTGAAATAGCATCATCGATGACGTATTCGTAAAAACAAAAAGTACCAATCTATGAATGATAAACCAATTATAAACACATTAAAGGTGGCAAAAGTTTTTTTATGCCATCCCGATATTTATTCAGCCGAGTTAAGGAATGTTAAAACATCAATGTAAGTAATGGGTGAGGAAAAGTAGTCGTTAGTAATCACCCTATTGGATTGGAAGATGCTATAATTTGAAATGACGAAACGCCAACGAACGAATGGCGTCAAAAGTCAATTCGGTTTTAACATATTTGAGGTAAACCGATGTAAAATACGTGACGACAAGCCAGGAATCGCTATACTCCTCAAGAACGCGGAATAATTGTTTTCATATTTTGCGCAATAATTCGTCTGTGGTATTGGCGCAGCGTGAATTTCGTCGCAGATTTTCCGGGCGTTTGACATCAACTGGACAAACACTGCTGCGTTTGGCTGCCTGCCTTGAAGAGACTGGGACAAAACGAGATGCTTCTCGACTTAGCACTCCTCGGACTAGCCGTTTTGCTGAGAATATCTCTGCAGAAGCCGAAGATGTCAAAATGAACCCCGGAACATCGATCAGACGACGTCTCACGCAGTTGGGCACAAGCAGGCGGTCCCTACGACGAATTTTGGTGAAAGACCTGAAGATGTTTTCTTACAAAGTACAGCCAGTGCATAAGTTGTTAACTGTTGACTACCAAACGCGCACAACCTACCCATTCCGAATCTCGACCAAGAGGATGATCGTTCATCGAAACTCATCATGAGCGATGAGGCTCATTTCTATCTCAGCGGCTAAATTACACACACCGCGGCTTGATCACCAAAATTATGCCTTCCGGGGCACCGAAAATCCGCGTGTGATGCACGAAGCTTTTACAAGTTTCGAGCTTACAGCATGATGCGCTGTTTACGCTGGAGGGATCATCAGGCTATTTTTTTCGACGCCGCCGTGGGCGGAATGGTTATTGTGAACGGCGACCACTACAGAGCCGTGATCAAAGAGTCTCTTCTTCCTTAATTGGATGACCTGGGATTGGAGGACATGTGGTTCCAACAGGATGATGTACCGGTGCACACTGCTTGAGCCACAACCGACATTTCGAAACATGCATTTCCGGGTCGCCTAATCTCTCGTTTTGGTGATTTGCACCAGCCGCCAAGAACACCCGATTTGACCGCACCAGACTTCTTTTTGTGGGGGTTTTTGAAGTCTCTTGTTTACGTGAACTAGCCTCAGACTCTGTAAGCCTTCAAGAATAACATCCGACATCAATGCGCGAACCTATCGCCTGAAGTGCTGGCAAAAGTGATGGAAAATGACATAAAAAGGGCCCGTATGGTCATCAATGCTGGCGGCGGCCACTTATGCAATATCATCTTCCCGACTTGACGGAAAAAATTATAATGAATTAAAAATAAATAATCCACAAACAGAACTATAGTTATTGAAAAATTGCAGCCAAAGAATATCGGATGATTACTTTTGCCTCACCCGTTACCTATAACCAACTTTTGTTTATACAATAACACAATACCAGTAAGTGTCTTTTAATAATACGTACTGGTTATGTTTACCTATAAATACAATGTATCTATTAGATTAATCTATTATTTAAGTCAATTTTCTAATAGATTAATTAATCTATACAAAATTAACTTGCATTACCTATTACCTCAGGATGTTTTGTTTTGTATAAACGATAAATAAATATAAGCTATACTTACATTAAAGTGATCCAGTTTTTGTAGACAATGTCTTCGGGTCTGTTCTTGCCAGTTTTTACCGAGTGTTTCTCCTATTTAAATCAGTTGGCAACTGGTACTTGAATCCATAACTTCCACGGCGTTCTTATGCTTTATGATTTTTCTTATGTTGTATTTTTGCATGCAGGCACAACAAACCAATGATACAGATGATAACTTTAAACTAATAAACATCCAAAAATGCCTTATTCCTTTGGAAAATTGTTTTATTTACTAGAGCAGTGACGTCACGAACTGAACATCACACCTGCTAGCGCTTTTGAGCGAAAATTTAAAACGATAGATTAAAGGAATTTTTATGGCACTATATGGTTTTAAAAATTTATATAAAAAATAAAGGGGTTCATTATCACTATAGGGATTCGTTTTAAATGCTATTTGAAAAAGGGTGTAAGACCCTCTTTGCAAAAATAATGTAGATTAAATATATTTTTAATTTAAAATAATAATCGAAACTACGAACTCACTAAAAATATGTTTTTTTTTTCTTTTCCAATTATTTAACATCGTCGTCATCACTTTAATTTAATTTTTCGTACTATTTATAAATATTCAACAATAGAAGATAATTTTTGGCTGCGTAAATAGATTACATCGCTGTACGCAGGTGCTGTAAGATTATCCACTACCCTATATCACCTCGTGAGTGTCGAAGGAGGCAACAGAGGGAAACTGTGTTTCGTATGGTGACTGTAGAGAACTGGAGACCCTTTTCACCGGAAACTAGGCTCTTAACCTAGGTACTTAGTCCTGACGGCTGACAAAGCATCTGCATTTTTATTCGTAATCTAGGAAGGAATGCAGATGTGCACGGCCAACAGCATTCACTTACCATCAGATGGACTGTTTGCTCGTTTGTCACCCTTATCCAATAAAAAAATGAAAACCTATGTCCAACAGCGGACTTTTGATAGACTGCAGTGAATTAATGAAAATTTATTTCCTAGATGTGCTAAGCATATATTGTATGCATATGATTCCTCCTGATGTGTTAGGCTGTGGATTCAGTTAGGCCCGACAACATTTTGAAAGCTTCATCAGGTAATGTAGCGCCGAAACATGGATTTACGACTACTTCACAACAAGCTTTAGGAAATTCGGCGGAGAATCAGGGTCACTGATAGTCTTACGGGTGTCTAAACTGAAATGGCAAGGATTTATATCCATATCTGTTACAAAAATAACCACCGTTAAGTTATTGTCATAGTGTGAAGAATGTATTTAGGTAAATGTTAAGAAGACGCCCCTGCAATTGGAATATGATTCAGTGAAAGGAGTCTGGCAGCAACTGAATGCATGAAACCGAATATCGAGCTACATAGCGTGTGTTAGGGAGGCTTCTCCCCAGCAGCGGAACTCCGCAAGCTGATGATGATGACAATGAAGATAAAGATGCAGCACTATTTCCTAAAAAGATATGAAAGACATGTAGAACAACGAATTCCTCCAAAAACAACAGTCATACAGTCGAAAGTCTAGAATCCCCTACATTTTTATAAAGAAAAATTTTAACGATAACTTTAGCACTTGTGAAAATAAAAAAAAGATAATTTATATCTAAAAGCCAAAGCGTACACATCTTGTAAAAGTCAAAAAGGTGTTCGAATAAATTGGATAAATACGTGTTTTCGGCCGCGCTCGTCCAGTGTCGGTGTGTGATCAATGGGCCGTTATAAAGCAGTTTGTTTTGCGTTGTTACCAGCTCGCTCGACATCACAACATACAAAGATTCATTTCACACGATATTTTATATCTGAATTATTAATGAAACAAAAATTGCAAATGTCACACGGTCTCTCAAGCTTTCTCATGAATACTAAGGACGCTATTTGTGGGTCGTGCTTTTCGTGAAATCGAGTCGTACACGGCATTCATAACGTTCACGACTCTGATACGTCATGCGTCTAAGAGAACTCATTACCGCATACGCGATTTAGTCCATACGACGCCAATAAATCATAGAGCCTGATTTAAAAGAATGATACGTGTCGTCAGAAAACAATTGGAGAAACGTGACTGGAGCCCTGATATCGCTGTGGAGGCGATCGCTACGTCGCAGAGCATCCAATGCATACTAAGTAATAACACCGGTTTCAATTTTGCTCTCCTTCACCCTTTGATATACATAACATGTTTTGTGAAAAATACTTTACGGTTGGGAAGCAAAAGTAGACGATAATATACGTAAAAGGTATTTATACTTCACCCGTAATACCTAACTCTATTGAAAAATTGGTGTTAGTGTTAGAAAATTTATTAAAAATAAAATAACAAAACATAACCGCATACGTCTGTCACCACGAGGTGTTGGCTGTGCGGACATCTATTTAGCACAATCAAGTAGGGGTAATAGAATATTGTCTTACCAAAGATAAGCTATGTTTGTCGGTGCTGCCAGTCGTCAGTCTGGGTGTAGGATACACTGAGCATATAAGATGATGGCGATATACCGTATATCGCCATCAGAGGCCAATTATTTCGGTATTTTCAGCAGACGCGTGTTATAGTATCCATAAGACAAGATTCGGGAATAGATTATCATAGCCGTAGATCAAATGACTATGAACTTTTCAATCAGTTCAAAGTATAAACATCTGGTAAGCCCTTTTTTTTGAGTACCGCACCGTACAAAGTGGTTAAAGTCAAATAGATTGAACTTATGTAATTTGTGACCTGCTTATCTTCCATAAGCGTGTTACATATTGTTGCACGCTATAATTGATGCCCCTAGCGCCATCTAGTGTCGGGAAACAGAGCGAGGAGATATTTCCAGAAAATGTCAATCTTGATCTTTAGACCATCAGCGCCATCTAGTATCGAACAGAAGAATTAAGCTTTCTAGA
>DWHP01007664.1:0-10856 GCA_018247895.1 Parnassius honrathi
TTCCTCACGATGTTTTCCTTCACCGCCGAGCACGTGGTAAATCAGCACTTAAAATTGCAATTAACAATTTCATTGGTACCGCCGGGGATCGAACCCGGGTTACTCGAGTTCTGTTATATTTACAGCGAGTGTTAACCATCTGAGCTACCACGGCTGAAGTACCTACCACTAATTTTTTAAAACTACTTTTATTTTTGTGTACGTACTTTTTCATTCCTAGAAAAGGGCTTTATCGCTGATGCGATTATGACGCCCTGGTAGTTACAAGACTCTTAAATAGGGTAAATACTAACAAATAAATTTATTTAATTACCAAATCTCTTTATTTACTAACCACAAAGTTTTCTGGCATCATCTGATAACGAGCCTGATAAAATACTATTAGTACTGCCAATCAATGACAAATGTAAATTACATTTTTTTCTTTCTCTGGAGTTCTGGGCACATTCTATCAAAATGTGATAAACATTGCAAGCTGAACAATTTGGTGAGGTAATTTTTCACATCAAGTATAAAAATTTATTGCTGTATTTATTGGCTGATCGTACGGTACCATACACCCTCCTCTTTTGCTCTTTCGTCAAAATATTCTTTCCAGAGATCAAACAACATTTTTTCTATAAATGTATATAATTTTAAAAAGAAGGGGTAATATCAATGTCAGTGCCATCCGAAATAGCTTGTTTGGCTAAAATATCAGCTTTTTACTACCCTCTAAGCGAACGCGCGGTATATTGGTATAGGTATCCATTGTAGATATACTATTCTGGAATTAGCCTGTAACTTAACTAGAAGCTTTAAAATCGTATATGCTACTGGTAAGCCTCGAAAAACCGAAGTACACCGAGGAAGGTGTTGAAGCGTACTCCCTGAATCTGTCAAAATAACGACATTGTTATAATTGCATGATTGTATGTAGGATAAAGCTTTGTAGATTGCCACAAGTTCAACTTCCATAATAGAAATATTAATATCGATTTTTAACTTTATTGCCATACCATTTGGTATATCGTAAAATGAGGCTCCGTTTCCAAAATTATCTTTCGAACCATCTGTAAATATCCACAGATAAGTCGGATACTGTTCGTTTAGGTAATTAATACACATGTTTTATGATGTCATTACACGGTATTGATATTTAGGGTTTAGGACTTCATCTATACTTGATCTTAAAAAATCTAAAAGGCTTAAACTATTTATCCACTGATCCAGAGAAAACATATCTCACTGTGAATTTGAATATACAAAAAGTGATTTGAAGTTATGATGGATTATTGTTAATAGTGGTCTTTTCTTATTATTCCAATACACTGACCTCTATATACAAGTACGCTGGACTGGCTATACACTGTGACATGATAAGGCAATTTGATTTGCGCCATTTTGGCGCTGACAGTAGAAGTGTGCGTCCACGGAACTAATAATAGGGATAAGACAGTGTGATAAAATATATCGATAAAAATTTTATACCCTACCTATACCTTAATAAATAGAATGGACTCTATGGATTGATGGACTCTACCCGTAACGTTCATTCTATTTATGTATCATATTAATATAATGCCACTACCATTCAACATCATTAAAGCCCTTCACAAGTCCACTGCTGAGCATAGGCCTCCCCCGAGGAATGCCACAAAGCGTAGTCCTGAGCCACCTGCATCCATCAAATTCCTGTACGTCTTACCAGGTTTTCATTCCATCTAGATGGGGAACTTCCGACACTTCACCTGCCGGTACGAGGCTGCCACTCGAGAATCTTTTTTCCCCGTCGGTTATCGGTTCTTCGAGCTATATGGCCGGTCAATTGCCACTTCCGCTTAATAGGGCGATGTCGGTCACTCTGGTTCTACTGCCGATATACTCATTCCTAAGTTTATCCTCCTAAGCTTTCCAGCTTTGGCAGTGCCACGTATTCTAGGGGGCGTGACATATCCCAATCCATGGGTTCTTGATCGAACACTTAATTGCCTTTGTCGGTGGATGTTGAGCTAGAGGAAGCTGCCAAAAACCGTGTGTTATACCTCCGCCGCAAATTGACAGGGCCAGGAAACGCTTTCATGCACTTCCATGACCCCTCCGGCGCCAGCCGCCCAATGCAGCCCCTCCTCAATTGCTTCCCCCCTGTTTTTCTTCTTAGATAAGGCGCACCAGAAACACAAGGCACACTGCCCTTCGCGGCCTCTGACTGCACCTGCACTACAGACTCCCCAAACCCGATATGTGAATAGAGCCAGGAAAAAACGAGCACTTGGAAGCATCAAGTGATGCAGCCTCACCAAAGTTACGAAGGATAATCGAGTGGTATCGCATCGCCAATCGCCATACCAACACTACCCATCCCTGATGACTCCACTTCGACTACAGCGGTACAGGGAGAGGAATATTCGTAGCCGCAGCCCACTAACACACATCCAACGTGGCTCGACATCATTGGCGACCTTTCGACACTTGGCTATGGCCCTTAAGTTTGTGGGAAAATGAGGAAAGAAGAAATAAAAAAAAAACATTCGAAATAATACTTTTATGCTTACTGGTACCGGTACTACCAGAAACTATTGTCCGAATACTGCACTTTTTCAAAGTGGTGCAGTTATCATGTCTAATAAAACAGTCGTCTGTGAAATGTTCAGAACAAATATGATCATTTTGTTTCGGACGCCAATTCACAATATTTATGCTTTTAAGCCATAGTTTTAGTCTAGATTCAGTTGGAAACCTGTTAATAAATAAACATTTGGTAATCATCTGTTGTTGGCGACTTTGTTTGTTAACATATATGGGTAGGAAAGAACATCGATAAGTGTTATAGACAAGAAACTCGATAACCCTATTGAATTTTATTGTTTATCAAAATTCTGTAATATACAGCCAAACATGTTGGTATACATGATATGAAGATTAGTAACAAATTTTTAAGTACTTATAGTATCAAATAGTTTTAATGTGTTTAATATTAGCTGCAAATTCACTTACCTGTGAAAAGTTATACCACTTCACCTTTGTAACGAGTTTTACATATTACGCACTCTTATTATTATTAAAAATAATTCTTATTATGAAACTAATATTATACACCATCAAACAACATAAAATACTTTCGTTTTTTGGTTTAAAAGTTCAAAATACAGATGTTTTAAATAAGACAATTTAAATAAGACGACAGACTTTGGCATATTATGTCAATTTTGGTTTCCAAGACGACCGTTAGGGGTGCTTTAAATTGGCATAGATATTTTGTATGGTATAGCCAATCCAGCGTACTCGTATATATAGAGGTCAGTGAGTTATGGACATTTGATAAACTGTAATGAATGATGATAAATAAATAAGAATAACTTATTATGAGACATGTAACATATTATAACTTAGTGATAATGTTATGACAGATGTTACGTAAGCACATTCTTCTTTAACAGAATAAACGGATAAAATATTATTTCAACAAGTATTTGATATCCACACGGCCGTAGTTTTGGAAGCAAGCACGAAGTCGAAGTCAGTTATATTAAATCAATAGTTGGGTACACTCAGCTGTCTTTAAATTACTGCCGTGTTGTACATCAACAATAGCTAATTTGTGGCTGATACGAGAAGTCTACAACGCAAATGAACATTCAAAGGAAAATAGGACTTTATAACCGATGTCAGGGTCATAACTCACAAATAATAGGATGGGCAAACGTCTAAAGAAAACAGACAAGAAAGCAAATAGAACTACTAAAATTCTAATGGTAGTCTTGTTCTTGTTTGTAATGACATAGCTATCGAAACTACCGAGCTTAAAACTACAAGGAATCCTTGTAGTTTTAAGCGGCATACTGAGTCAATGCTTTTTCAAAGGGTGCTGCGAGGAGTTTGGAGAAGATGAATGAAAGTAGTAATAAACTTCATTCTATATTTACTCACCTCAATACAGTTTCGGATGGCGTGCATTAATATAATGATCGAAACGATTAAAACGAGAAAAGCTATCTGCCTGATACATGTGGAGAATATTGCAGTTTCTAACTTATTTCTACGAATTGTATAAAAATAACTTTAATAGCTTTTATCGAGTTATGTACCTTCTTTTTGTATTGCAATATTTTTAAGTGCTTTGCAGCGCTCGTGTCACGAGGGAATAAAAATTAGCTTTAGTCAATGTATAGTATTTGCGTTGATATTATATAATAATATACTATAAATATAAAATTATAGAATATATTATATTCTTCGCGTCGAAACTAATTTTGTATATTATTATACTATTTTTACATATAAAATTTTAACTATAATATAAAAGCAAAATTAAAAATTTTTGAAAGTACCCTTGACGATTATAAATGTTGTAATTAGAAAATCTTTAAATAAAGTTTTTAAAAATCCCCGAATAAAAGGAAAAAGTCATGAAATACCAAAATAAAAAGCGCTTTAAAGAGGGTTATTTACCACGTGCTTGGCGGTGAAGGAAAACATCGTGAGGAAGCCTGCATGTCTGAGGAATAAGAAAAAAATTTTTGAAGACATGTGAAGTTCGCCAACACGCACTGGGGCTACGCGACGGACACTTCCTTGCACTAAAACCCTCTCAGAAAGGCTAGGCCCAGCAGTGGGACGTATATAGGCTGTAACTTTACTTTAATTATAAATAAATAAACAAATAGAGGAAGCAGCATTTTAAAAATAGTTACAGAAAGGCCACCACCGGATTTCTGTGGAATAAGTGACCCTCAGAAGCGTCTTAACATAAAACCTCTTTCATGCGTAATTACTTCCTAATGAGCTTAAGTCGTATTATCCAGCATTAGGTTGCAATTTTTCGTGCCCAAGTGTAATCTCAAAGTAAGTAATAAAACAAATAAAATCAAACGTGGAACTGTTTTACTTTGTGTTTTATTTACAGTTATGAATATCATCAAAACTGCTTTTTGGCTGGATCCGAAAACCCGGCATCTCACGATCGGTAGCCACATTACGTCCACTTGACTAACGAGGCAATCATTATGATGCATAATATTAGAACGTTATATTAATTTATTGCGACAAAAATATAAAACTGAAATTGCTTTACTTTATATAATGTAAGTTGTATTAAAAGTACTTATTACAGTTTTATTTTTTATAAAAGTAAGGGTATGCATAATAATTACGCAGTCCACCTGATGATCAGTGTACGTTGTCACACTTAATTCTTCGCCAGTATTATCCTATACAGTACTATCCTACAGGGCATCCTGTTCTTTCTATTCACCATACGAATCGTACCAACTGGTATTTATTGACTCGTAATTGTATAAAAAATTTCTACTGTCTGTGCTTGTATTTGTGTAGTTGTAGGGTTATAGAGTTTTAGTCTAAGATTAAACTACTAGATAGGCTGATCATCTGGAAATGTCTAGTAACGTGAGTTGTGACGATTTTTCTACGAATCTATCAAATATTATCGCCTCAAAAAATTTGTTATATAAACAGATGAAGAAATGTATGCTATTAAATTTATTACCTGAGGATGAAACGTTTTTAATATTAACTAATTTTTATTTTATAACCCATTTTATTAATACAGGCCCATTAATCACAAGTCTAATTCGAATACTAACTTAGAAGAATCTCAGAAGCGAACAGAAGTTTGGTGATTACACATTTTAATGTTTCGACTTTTAATGTGTCCATGCAGAAGCGTATCACCATCTAGAGAGCTATTAGTTCATTCGTTACTTCATTTTTTAAATCACCTTTATAATCAATCATTGTATCATTTATTTGATGAATTTTTATCCTAATGTTAAATCAAATTAATTTTATGAAATTTGTACAGGAGACCGTCCGTTTTTTATGAAAACTATATTTTTTCGTACACAGAGATTCTTTTAAAAATAAAAGACCGAAGCGTCTAATTATTAGCGTGTACTATTTATTATCTATTCTGTGGTATTAGCCTCCTTGAAAAGGTCGCGTACAGACTCCAAGGGCCAAAGTAGGTATTATATTGCCCGTATCTCCGGGTTGTGCAAAAAGGTCATCACTACAGGAAACAATATAGTATCATTAAGTAAAGTAGACTAATTTAGCTGTTGCTTCATCGAACAACATGTCGATCTTTTTAATCGCGAAACTTTTAGACCCTAAATTCGAAGGTAGTTTAATAAATACGTACTATACGTATTATAATATTTTCCCACTCGAGCTTTGAATCAGTGTAAACTGGAGGAAATACGGTTGAACTTTCAAAATTTAATATTTTGTAAATTAAACAGCAACCAAAGAGAATGCTATTAATACCGGGAACTGGCGACATCAGTACATTGTAAATTGTTTAAACCACCACAGAAAAAATAAATGAAAAAGTTTTATGACTTTTCCAAGTTTAAAAAAATCTAAATTCAGATTGAAAACTCTTTATTCAGTATCTTAAATTTAAATATACTAACTATGCTAGGATCTCCTTTCAGGTATATCTGTACGCGTGTTAGCGGTACCACGCTCTTGCTTAAATATTTCGGATACTTATAGGATCGCACGCATAAAGTGTATGCGCGTGTGCTAGTGCATGTGCGTTTGCATGTGCATGTGCGTGTGCGTTACGTGTGCGCGCGCGTGCGTGTCTTTATGCCGCAAATACTACAACATACACATTGTATATTTTCATACAGGCATATAAGTGTATATATAAAAAGCATATACACTAATACATATACAAGTATCATCATACGAAGTATATGTATGAGTAGGTATATGACCCGTGTAGTGGCGGGAAAGAATACCCACTACCCCATATTTTTCCCGTGGGTGCAGTAAGAAGATGGGCAGCAGCACTTTTCTGATAACAGCAAAAAGCAATTAAAAAACTGCGGTTGCCAACCTGCTTGGTGAGCGTGACAACTCCCCCCCCCCCCCCCCACATAAGGAATAACACAAATAAACGACCCCCAGTCCCCGACAGCCACGGTATTCCTGGTCACGGTGGCGACCATGAATGATAACGGCGGGGCAGGGGGTGATAAGACTCTCCGGTGGAGGTTCGACTGCCACCTAAGACGACTCGATGCAATATATAACGCGCGCACCCTGTGGACTGACGAGCAGATCTTGGAGCTGGAAGAAGAGATAGAGAAGTTACGCTGAGATATTATAGGATTATCTGAGGTCCGATAAGCGGGGGAGGGACACGTTAATACTCGAATCCGGCAACTTGTTCTATTACCGGGACGGCGACCATCTGTCCCAAAGAGATGTAGAGTATATCGTCCACGAGTCTCTCGTTGACGTTTTAAAGATTGGGAGTGTGTCGATAAGGGTTGTGTACCTTATACTCAGAATCACCAAACGGTATTTGCTAAAGGTCAGGTGAAGGAGGTAGTGCACGCAACTGATGGAAGGTGGGAGGTGGGTGCTCTTCAGACTGGGCAGGACACATCATTGTATTTTAATACGCGAAAATGAACAATTTAAGTTCTAACAACTTCAGTATAATGAATTTTCGCAAAGTAAAGCCCGATCTTTTTAATTTTCGAAAAAGTTAAGTATTTGGGCGTAACAATCGGCCAAAAACTAACATGGAACTTTCACCTTAGCAACGTGTGTCATACGGCTAAAATTGTTTTAGGTACGTAAATTCGTATAGTTGGGAATGACCGGGGCTTTGATCCCAGTATGATCCTATGGTTGTACAGTAACATAGTGAGGCCGATTATCACCTACGCCTCCATTGTCTTGTATAACAATGCTAATAAAAAGACGACTGAGGACGGACTAAATAGTATACAAGGGACTGCCTGCTTAATGGCGACTGGAGCGATGCGATCATCAACTGGACCAAAGCCCAGAACTTGACGGTTGGCCACCCAAGGCTCTTGTATGAGGGCGAGGTCAATGTTGTCCTCTGCAAATTAAACCTCCGCCACGGCAGAGGCAGCTGCTGCGTGGTAAAGATTTACCTGAAGGACCCTTAGGTTTAGCCATTTATGGGCGTGAGGAGGCAGGGGTCTTTTCCGCCTGTTGACGACGAAGATGTTTTTTACTGACGTTCTTGACCCCCGCCTTACCTTTAGCTTTACCGCTCCTGCCTTCCCCTTACTCCTGGACGACACCAGTGGAGGCATTCGGACCGATGCGAGATCAACGCCTTGGATCTTGGGTTGGAGTGAGACTAGAAAATCACTCTCACTGCTGACGTTCCAGTCTCTCCCCGAGGGGTGAAGGGCTGGGGGGAATGGAGTTGGTGCGGTTAAGGCTCCATTATCGCGTCAGAACCTCCCCAGACTTTAAAAGTTATCATTGGCTTTAAGCCAAGGACAACTCCGCCGCCTACCTTCCGAAGTGCCTCCGCCGATGGGTCGTCCAGAGAAAAGGTTACTAGGAACATATTCTCCTCGTTTCTACGTTGGAGGATTCTCCAGAGATCGATATGGAGCCCTTCATTTTGTGCCCTCAATAGCACAGCCGCCACCTCTGGAGAGTCAACTTCGCTGTGGGGCAGATAGTATGTAATGTAATGTAATGCCCAGATGAGGCTTCGGCAGTTGCCCTTTGGGTATTATCGAGAGCTCACCTCCGGCCAGAGTTTCAGTTTTCGGATTTCACCCACAATCCAGTCGCGGCTTGCAAAAGTTAAAGTTGGAATATGGCAACGTGCCTGACGCGTTACCAGATTTCAACCCGGCTTGTGAGTGAAATCCGAAAATGTTGGTCCCATTCCCGGCTGTGCCCCACAGGCGGTCTTAGCAATGGCCTGTGTTAGTACTCGGTGGACCAACCGCATCAGCTCCACGCTCATAGGACTCGAATTGCGAATTCCTACACTCGCAGAGCTAGCTACGGTACTGAAGCTGAGCTTCTTCTGCCCGTTCAGCTCCACAGACTACCTGGGCTGGTCTTTGTGGGACTCTTCCTCACACTGACTGCGTTTTCTTGCCTTCGGAACTGAGAGAGGTTTGGTGAGAGGAATTTCGTCCCAGGGCTTTTGGCAGAGAGAAAGAGCCTCTTCAGCTCCTATCTTAGTTGCTATCAGCCTTCAGTACCTCTTCCTTGCTGCCCCACTATAAGGCCTAGCGAACTTTTTCTTTTCCTCTTCCTGATTCGTTTCCGTTTGTGGATCGGCTGCAAACATGCCCTCTACTTCACGGCTCATCCTAGGTTGGAGCGAAGTGTAGCAGGGTATTGGTGAGGCTAAAAGAGCCTCTTCCAAACCTAGAGATAGTTCCATTAAAGAAAATTTTTCTTGTTGTTCCCAAAATGTCAATTTTCGTCCATTCTGGCCCCACGACTAGCAAGGGAAATATTCGGTCACACCCTCCCCCCCCCTCAGCCACGCAGACATGGTACGCTTGACATTGTGGATTGGGTTAGGATGGGAAAATGGGGGTGGGATAAAAAAAGAGAATAGTCTGAGTGTTTCTGTTCTGTCTGTTTCCTATTGAACCAGACCAAATAATAGGGGAAACCACCTGTAGAAAAATCTCCTCAGACTTGCCATGGGGATCGACACGACCTGCGCTCTCCCCCAGATCCATTCACTAAACTGCTCGCCAGACAGGAAGCAGAATATGTGTTGATCTAGCGATAATGTCAAAGTGTTAGGAGTAGATTAACCCCCGCCCCAGTGAAAGATACTCCATCGCCTCATTTTTTTCCGTAGGTGTCATATAAGTCTATGGAACATGACAAAAAATGTCATATGGTATCCGATAAATGGCGACATAACTATCTACTTGGTTTACGCCACATGCAAAATTGCAACATTTGGGGCAGGTAGCAACGTCTCACGCGTCGTCTGATACTGCAATCGCAAATCCGAGGCAAATAAGAGAAATCCTCTATAAAACGGAAAAGGCGCATGTCCAGCTGTGGTATTTTAAGAGAGATGATGAGTATCTTTTCATAACAAAGGCATTTGCCTTGTTGTAACATAAGGAAATGTAACTAAAGGAGTGCCAGCGTTTAATTGAGTTTTATTTTGTGAGGCCGTCCACAATTAGTTTGAAATTTCATAACAGTAAGGATTTTATTATTCTTTTAGTAGCAGGTCACGAACTTAACAAATAATAATATTAGTTTGTTTACCACACCCTCCTTTTTGTTATTGTCGGCGATACCGGTACACGGCAAAGTTTCTATAAACTTATATCTTTACCGTAATTTAATGTTTAATTTATGTAATGTATGTAATTATTAATAAATAATAAAGTATTTTTTTTACCAGGATGGCCATTAACTATCACTTCTTTAACTTTATCCACTTTATATTCATTTTGTATCTACTATGTTATCCTTACTAACTTTATACCTTTGATTAGGCGTCTGTGAATGTAGTAGATATTTTACAGATTTTCAAACCACAGTGAACTCATATAAGAGTTCATTTCTATCAGGAGCAACATTCTTCTAAACTTTATAATCATAATGAAGAAGAATTCAATAATTTGAACAGGAAGTTCTTCTGTAATGAGGTTGGTATCACTAAATTTAGCGTTATATATTAATACTCTCGAAACAGTGCTAGGAATTAATTAACTTGAATAAATCAATTACAGGTTTGAGTATTATATTGGCATTGGCATTTCTTAAAGATAAATGTGTTTGCGCCCGATCGAAACGCTAGTCTCGAAGCGAAAACCGGTTTAACGTTGGACCGTCTGCATTCCTTTAGAGGGCGCTGCCGATCGAGTCGGCTAGACTAGCCCACGCCGGCTCGCTGCCAGCAGTCTGTTTCAAGCAAAGTCTAGAGCAAGCCGCGACCGGAGCGAGCCGCGCAAGCGACGGAACCTAGAGTTAAATTGAAATCGTTAAGCGCATGACGGCCGCTATCGTGTTAGCTTATTGTCGTTAATATACGTGACTATGAGGCCTTTATTTGAGATTGAGTGATTAATTTA
>DWHP01007665.1:0-10856 GCA_018247895.1 Parnassius honrathi
TTCATAATTGCTATTTATTTATAATCTCAATTTTCCTTCTCTAAATAAAAAATACAATTGTTTCATTTGACAAATTAAATTGAAGTTATAGGAGTGATATTGTTATAATCTATTGTTTTAATCAGCCACTTAACTTAGTTAGTAGGTAGGTAGATAAACATGGACATAGAAATAAATAAATAGATTTTTTGCCCTTTTAGTATATTAAAATAATGCATAATATAGCATTTAACATAAAACCAAAAATAAATATGATGCGGTTATTATGAATGCACTCGAACTTATGTAGGTAATTCAGGTAAAGAGAACAAATATGTACATAATCAATGATGGGTAAATCAGGAATTTGAACAAGCAGGAGCTTGGTTTGGTATGAGTAAAATTTTTTTAGAAATTAGAATAATCTTCAGTGGGCGGTGTTTTGTGGCTGATTTCAGTAACTTGTTTCTTCCAGCTCAAGGTTTTATCCATACTTAGGTCTAGATTATTAATTAATTGTAGTCAATTAGTTTATTAAGTGATGTTTAAGAGTGCATGTCAAAGTTAATTAGTATGTTACTAAGCTAGTACATTTAAATGTACTAACTAAAATTCCAAAATGAGAAGACTCCTCACAGATGATTAAAATTATTAATTTTCATTTATTTAAAACATAGAATACTATAATACATACATAAAAGAAGGGGGGAGTGGATGGAGCCCATATAGCCACTAACATGTCTACTCACACCTATAAATGTCAACACAATCAAGTGTTTCCAATTTTCTCGTCAAGTGTCACTGCATGCAAATTATTTAATTAATGGCAAATTGTGCAATAATTATGTGTCGTAGAACAGCGGGAAATGGAATTTAAATAAAGCAGACATATCCTACAGCCAGTAAGTCAAAACTATTTATATTTCGTGAATATTTGAAACAAAATATAAAGAAATATTGATATGTCAAGAACATTAATCAAAAATCTGAAGTGTGTATATTCACTCAGTCTGTCAACACAGCGAATCTGGTTTGTAGTAGTGATAATGCGACGTAATTGCTTGTATGTGTGCTCCCAGCGACACCGATCTTCTTACAAAATATGTTTGACAGCCATTCTATTGTGTATTATAGTATTATATGATTTAAACTGATGCCTACAGTCAGCCCTTTTGATATGGAGAATTTTAGAGTCATTTTGTGTCTTTTAATCTGGCCTCTAAAAAGGAGTAGGCTGTAAATTCAACAAGTGTTTATTGTGTGAAAGCAATATCTCTCAAGTTTGTTAAAAATATTTGCTGGTTTTCGTATAAGAGTAATCATCATTAGGAATAAGACTTTTTGGGGTTGGGGTAATTCTGAATATGTTCACAGATTTCAAAATTTCTGGAGCAGTGGTGCTTGACATCTGTTGTATATATATTATGTTGTTTTACATAAGTATTTAGTGATCTTTTTATTTGCTGTTTTTAAGAGAGTGACTATATTTACAATCCAGCATGTATAGTGTATACTCCTACACATTTTAAAGGGTTACACACACTTGATAAATGGTAATAATAGACTAATATCTTCAGTGACTTCAAGTATATTTTCATGATTCAAAGATGTAGCTAATCTTGTTATTGACTCCTCTGACATATGGTAGTACAATAGGGCTTGACTAAGGCCAGTTTTATTTCAACTCAGGCTAGTTGCTGTAAATTCTTCCTTGACATGCTGCAGCTAGATAGCCAGATGTTTATTTTCACCGATCCCTTGCACTCTACAAAACAAAGATTTTCCCACGGTGGCTTTTGTATTGTACTGTTTAAGCGGGTGTTGAGATTCACATGCTGAAATCTGTAGTAATTAGTTTTTCAATGTGTAGTATTTACGTAAACATAAATCATTACAAAGTCATTAATTATAGAAATTATTGGTAATTAAAGGTGAACTGTAGGCAAACCCCACTGGATAGAATGAGGGCCTAGTAAGATATGCAGGTGACTCAGAACCATACTTAGTGGCATTCACTGGTAAATGTGGGTAATGATGATAATGGTAGTCAATAAATAGTTAATTTTTATTTACTGGTGATGTGTAGGTACTTTCAGAGTGGTTACACCAGTAGACTGCTAGAAAAAATAATTTCCATATTTGAAAGAAGTAAAACAATTCGTTAGGCTTGTTAGTTAGTTAGCTCGACTGACTTAAGAGAAGGCTTCTGTCATACTGTACCCTAATAAACTAGGTGCTGGTGTTGAGAAAATAATTTAGTTACTCAATCATTAATACTTTTTATAAAATATTTACATTGCAGCCTATTAAAGTTCACTGCTGAACATAGGCCAGCGGGTTGGCAACTGCAATTTTTTTATTTTTCGGCATAGTAAGGAAAATATTGCTGCCCATTTCCTAGTTTGTTGCCCTCTGTCGCCTCTTACGTCACCCATGAGATGATATGGAGTAGTGGATATTCTATAATACTGGAAAGTATTAAATGAAAAGGAGACGTGTTACTCTTGATATGACTAATTGTACTACTCAATTATTCTACCTTAGAACTTATATTATACTGTCTAGGGAGCTACATGACACTACAATTATTACACCACCACTATATGGAATATATACTACAATAATATTTTTGTTTGTATCAAAGTCACTAAATATAGAATTTAAATACTCACAAACAATGTATAAAAATCAATTAAGTTTCTCAATAGGGTACATTTCGAATAAATTTTCAATGTAACACAAAATAGTTGATTTCACCTGATAATAAATGGATGCTACGGCCCATAGATATCTACATCTATCAAAATGCATTGTTACGACAGAGGACTGAGATCTCCGATAGATTATCAAACTTATTTCTTTTACCGCCTCTTTTCATTTCATTTTTCAGCACCCCCAATTTTTTATACACTCCTAAAACTTAAAAATCACATTTTCATTACTTTAATAAATTAGTAATGGTGTGCTATATTAGTTGATGTTAAAACTTACATTCTGAACTAGACATTATTAACAGTCAGAGCAATTAAAACGCAACTTTACATGTTATGATTTTTAACAAGTTTGTTAATATCAGGTTCGATTTTACTCAAAAACAGTTGTAAGTCGCCGCATTCGGTAACATGCAAACGATTTCCTTCTTAGTAAGCATTGTTGTCACAGCGCTAAATCCACATTCACACAAATATAACGATGGAAATGCTATCAAAAATTGTTGAATGATCGACCACAATCCAGGGTACAACTGCGGGATTGACTTTTGTAGAAATTTCTTGATGGCCATTCTTTAATTTGATTTTTATTTCCTTGTTCGTTGTCAGTTCTATAAGTTCTTCTTCAAGTTGGGGTGATGCTGCTATGTATTGACATTTGGAAAAGTAAATAACACCCAGTCTGGTATTTCCAATTCCAAAATGTCCTGGAATCTTTCAATGAAATCTCTGGAGATTATCCAAATGTTAACAGTAGACAAGCAAGTCGTCATTGTTGCAGGATACTGATATCAGGAACCTCATATCTGCCGATATTCTTCTTATATAAGAGCGGTTTGACTACGAAAGTAGCGAAGATTTTTTTGTTTTTATTAAGTTCAAACCATCGCCTTGGAAGTTGGAGATTCATATCATTAAGCAATTTATAAAGGTCTGTCAGGTATGCAATATCATTCTTTGATGTGATGAAGTTGTCGCGCAATTCTGTGTCTTTGTTTTCCAAGAACTATATGACGTAGTCAAACAGATTGTAAAATCGAGTCAGACAATTTCCTTTTGATAGCCAACGCATTTCTGTCTGAAAGATCAATCATTTGAGATCTCATGAGAGATGCAATGATTGAAACGGTCCTTCCACTAAAATTCTAGCACCCAAATGTTGTCGATGTATAACGCGATATACAGCAAGCACATCAGGAATTTTGTTTTTTAAGTAAACTATAAAGCCTTTTTGACACCCCGTCATAGCTGGAGCACCATCTGTAGCAGCTGATATAATATTCTTTAAGGGATTTTTTTTACATCTCAAAACTTTTCCAGTATTTTAAATATGGTTTCTCCTTTTGTCTGTCTCAAAATTTCTAGTAAATAATAGTTCTTGACATATTTTTTCATCTTTAATAAACCTCATCATGTTAGACAGCAACAATGCTTCATAAGTTGGAAAAGTGGACTCATCCAACTGAATTGAAAATCAGATGATTGCACAATGACTTGAACTATGTTTTCAGCCATTTCATCAATTCATCTTTGCACCGAACTATTGCTCAAAGGGGTTTTTCGAATTATGTCTGCCGCCGATTTATGGAGCACAGTAGTTATAACTTCTTTTATTGCCGGCAAATTTAACGTTTCTCCGATGGTGTGTGGTTTACCTGTTTGAGCAATTAACAAAGAGATATTATGTATGAAATTCGAGGTCCGTTGTCATCTTGCTTAGCAGCCACCAAAAAAAGTTTTGATACACTTGACTGAACATTAGGCCACATTTTTGTCCTTCTTATCTGGATACATGAAGGCTTCATCGCTTCGTTCGAAAATGTTTTTGAACAAAGAAGGCACAAAGGCAAAGATGGATTTGTCGAATTTTCTATGAATCCATATTTAATAATATATTCTGCACTATATTGACGTCTCTTCTTTTTTGCTTCCGACATGACTTTGTTTTTACAAATTTGTTAATAAAGTGTTGAACTTAAATTTTTCTTAAAAACTTAAAGATTGTGCACAAAACCACTAAAAACTATTACAAGCTTTTATATGGGATTTAAATACAGCACATACCGACAGGAATAAGACATCACGCACAAACTCGTTTATCTCTTTCGACGCTCAATCATACTGAGCAAGTTAAGACAAGTATCGATGAACCAGCCGATTGCTACCGGATTGCACCAATAGCATTATTTAACAAAAACTTCTTAGAACTTGATTGCGTACGGCATACAAGCTCTCCTACGAAATCTATGTTAAGTATTTCTAGTTTATAGTTTACATATACCATCATACAGGGCAGAAATATAAACTAATTATTCCATGTTGAGTAGTAGGTATGTTTTAAATAATATATATGTTCGCGTAAATTTAAGAAATCATTAGGTATGTTTTAATTTTAGTAAATTTTAAAATATAAAGTATCTAAATTAAATTACAAATCAACCATCGCCCCCCTAAACCGAGCCAACGTCCCCCATTTTTTCTTAACGCCCCCCTCTTGGTCTCCAACGCCCACAAGGGAGCATTATCGCTCACTTTGAGAAAGACTGGCTTAGATGCAATGTCTTCTTGGTAATAAAAAGTACCTCTGGTTCTCTACACTCACCATACAAAATACAACAGCATTATTCAGCTGTTTCACGCTGGTATTCTGTGAGAGTTGTGGTCCTACGCTGGTGGAATTGACCCCCAATCGTACCGCAACTATGTATAGCTAGCATAGCTGCAACATGGCTTTGACATGTAAAAGTTAAATTAGTTTAAAACAAAGTTTTGACAACATTTGAACATTTATCTCTCGCTTTTGTCTTCAGACTAGCAATTGCCAAATAACACAAATATGTAATAACTCTTGTTAGTTCTTTTTAGGGTTCCGCACTTCAATAGAAAGAAAACACAGAGCTCTAATGGGATTACTTAGTTGTCTGTCTGTCAAGGCCCTTTTTCTTAGAGATTGGTAGAGATATCAAGTTTAAGTTAATAACAAATTCTAAGCCCCTTCGAGGTTCAAGCTACTAAGTCAAGCATTCAAAAGATACAACAATTTATACCTCATATTTTAAAAATCGCAAATACACTTAACAAAATCTTCCCGTTAACTTCGAAACGTGAAATTTTGCGAGAAGCAAGGTCTCACAGGAAAAGTAATATCCGAAAATCATTCATTTATACTTTATCACATAAAAATAATTTTTGCGATTACAAACTTACATTTGCAGTTGATTGTGTGAGAAACATTTTTCCACTGCAGCTTCTTTTTCAATCTGACTTACCTTTTTGCTTTGTTTATATACAAGTATATAATCAAAGCCTCTTTGCTAGAAAAATGTTCGATGCTTACTTTATTATTTTATTATTCCGGGAATGGATGACTATTTTGTTTTTCTTTAAAAATCTTTACCCTCGCACTAAGTTTTTCTCCTGTGTTGTGCAGACAGACGGTTGCCAAAAATAAATTGCACCAGGACAAAATCCAGACCCGGAACCAATATTTGTCTACAAATAACTTATCTAAGTACTTATTACTGCAGAACATTTTCTAAGCCATACAAAGACAAAATTTCTAAGCAATACGTTTTTCATGCAGGAAATGACCTACGACCCCCAGCGCAGCAACTCAATGCTAAGTCACTACGTCACAGAGCCGTCATTCATTGACGCCGTGGCAGTGGCACAGTGAATTAGTTAACATATTGTTAAGTTCAAATTTGGCCATTTGGAATCTTCAGGGTGCGAGTCCTACTCTCACTTGTCCCGTTTCTTTAACCGAGTTTAAAAAAGGAGGAGGCAATCAATTTGTCTGTATTTTTTTAATATATGTTACCTCAGCACTTTTTTCTAGGTGAACCGCTTTTGATGATTATTTATATCTTTTTATTCCAAAGCTGGTGCTTCTCGTGTAGTTCCATATAAATTTGTTCAAGATCTGACTAGTAGTTTTGGAGTTATCCTTAAACTACAGTAATGATGTTCTTATTTAATTTTAGTGAAGTCGGTTGCACAAATGTTAGTTTTACCGCTTGTATACTAAACATTACTTTTAAATAAATGGATAAAAAATCTAGATAATGTACTTTACTTTATTTCACTGAGATGAGTAATGAAAGAAAACATTATTGAGTAAAAAGGTAATATCATACAACATTATTACATTACGTGTAAATATATATATGTATGTAGGTAATAATGTCGTTTTTTTTAATATTCATGACAATTTTTCACTGCACGTCAGTCAACCTAACACAAGCACAATTTGATAATAGGAACGAACCTTTTATTTAGCCGATATTACCTATAGTTTTATAAGTATAATAATGTTTGCAGGGAGGCGAACGGCGCGGGTGGCGGGGTCGGCAGCGGCGGGCTGCTGGCCATGAACGCCACCCAGGTTCAGTGTGAGCCCCACGACTCGGTGGTGCTCATTAAATGTGAGTACTGAGTAACCCTACACTCTAAGCTTAATTACTAGACGCTCAGAAATTAGGCACAAGGCTAATTCATTGCTCTTTGTAAGGGTGACAAAATTTATAGAAAATAATTGGGATATGTTTTTGTATGCAAAGAATTATTTACAATTTTTATAAGTAAGTTTTGCACATAGTCCACCCACCTGATTAAATGTAAGTCGTGAATTTTGGCCGAAGAGCCAAGATAAGTAGATTGTTAACTCTAATAAACAATATGACTAAGACTTCTTACCAAAAGTTGGGTTTTCAGTCCTTCAACATGAAAAGCGCTAAAGTGTTCGGGCTTTAGCCCATGTAGCCTCTGTGAGTGTTGATAAGCATTAACGCTCTATGATGCAGAAAAAAAAATTGGCAGATGTTATGCTTCGAACATGCAAAAAGCCATTAGATTCACGTCAATACTTTGGTCATTTTCTCAAGTTGAGGTACGGTAGGACATAATATTGTGTTTTTGACACGATTTGGACACGCGTTTTTTTTTTGTGATTTTATTGATATTCAATTGATACTTCTGAAAATAGTATATGCACCGAAAAAAATATGCGCATGCACATAAAATGTATTTATTTAAACAATTATTATTGAGTAATATTATTACAGTGTGACTATTATTTTTTATTTATTTTACCAAATTGTGTTTTCCTCCCCCAAGAAAATGCGTGTTTATCATACGCCATTTTCATATGTACTAATTTCTACTACATATCTGTGTGCGGTGTGGTCTGGGTTACTAGAATCTAGGTAAAGATAGTTTATATTATCTTTGTCTTTTTTATTTAAAATCAAATCGTAAAATATATCTAGCATAAAATGTCTTTTTATCGTATATTTAAAAGTGTTGCCACCTTTTTTAGTGTTACCACAAGTAATAATAGTTTGTTTATTGAGTGAAATGAAAATAAATTTCCAAGGCCTGTGGCGAGCTGCGACGTCACCGGTGCAGTCTACAATTGCTGACGCTAACTCGATTGTGCATTGTTACAATTAGGACATTTCCCTACCATGAAATATTTCAATAGCGAGTCAAATGTTACGTTCAATTAATTTATTTAAGATCCGTGTGCTTAATGAGTTTAAAACAGGAAATTAAAGTAAATAATGGTTAAGTATATTGGATTTTTAATTTGCAATATTTAATATTGACGATTTTTAATATAGTGTCCTATTTTTATGTACAAGCTAGCCACAAAACTTATTAATCATCAGTCTTCAAACATACTTCTGATCATATCGCATAAAGGTTACATATACCACGAATAGGTTGGAACGACGATGAGTTAATGCCTCTCTGTTAGCAAGTAGCACGTAGACATGTACATCTATAATATTATCTCCTGGAAAGCGGAAGCTGTCGCCGTATAGTGAAATCGTCCAGGACAACATCAATCGACCTGGACGAAACTCGCAGAAATACATTACGCTGAGTCATAACCTTTTCGCTGGCTCAATACACACCGCATCACTTGTAGGTTTAATCTACCATATATTTAACTGTCTTATTTAATGTCTTTCTTTCATTCTTCTTAATCGTGGATTCGTAAGTGTCTGGGCCGCAGCAACCGCTTACTATCAGGTGGACTGTGTGCTCGTCTAGCACCTTATTCTATAAAAAAGTTAAAAAGAAAATATAATTTCTATATGACATTCTAAAGCGTAATTTTTCTATCTCGTTGGTTTATAAAAAATGTAAGTTCATCACGTGTTCAAATCATTTATTCAAAATATTATTTTGTTACCTACTTGCGTACAAAACATCAACAGGAGATCATAGAGGCGTTGTTGAAACAAAGAGTTCATTGGTTGCTATTAAAAAAAAATATCTTAGTGAAAAGTAAGAGCCGACTCTAAAAATATATCTTTAAACACCTTTTTGCGTGGGTTATTACAAGATCAAGGTAACAACTAGATCTCCTATGTTCCCATCCTTAAATTCAATCAATTCCATCAATAATGATTGATAAAAACCGAATGGTGACTGATAGGCGTAGATTACGCGCTCACGCAGGCGTCAATCACTGCGTTACATGGTAGGTTATTCGTCAATCACAACCGTGATTGTTGTAAAACTGACAGCCTGCATGAGCGTGTAACGTACGTCTTAGGGGTAAAATTTTTTGGCCTATGTTTATAAGAGACCGTTTTTACTGGAAACGAGGCACTTCATCCTAGTCCTTACAGGTGACAACGCATCTGCATTTTGATTTGCAATCGGAGATAGATGTAGATGTCTATGGGCCACAGCAACCACTTACCATCTGGTGGACTGTGTGCACGTTTGTCACCCTATCCTATAAAAAAAATGGGACCATCCAAAGTATAACACATACATAGGTTCACAATTGACGAAGATATCATGTCATTTCCCTTTTTTTTTTAATTGTACCAACAAGTGCTTCGAATTGGTGAAATATAATCGGTTTATTATTAAAGAAAACAAAACTTTAAACGCTTAAAACTGTTTACTTTATACTTCTGTAAAACGTGGTCAAACTGATTTTCTCTAAAAGACTTGCTAGAAGCTCATGCTAGTCTGATGGTATGGTGTATTTTTGGATTACTCACCGCTGCGTCAACAACGATCCATTTACTCTGCGTTAATACTGCGTAATACATACATCTGCATGAAATAATCTCTTGCAAATTTGCATGTTTATTTATACGATTTTAAAAGCGTAAACAGAAAGTTCAATGGTTTATGTGATGCGTTTTTAATTGTATACGTTATAAGATCATTCGCGGCATCTTTTTTTCAATTTTCACACGAACTGTTGGCATCCATAGTTCAAGAGAGATCTTAACTCTCCTTTTATTATTATAGCATGTATCTTGTATGGTAGGTGCTAGGCTCTAAAATCTTTTATGAGTCTAGAAGCGCTCATTGTAAATGTCTTTGGTAGTGCTAATCGATATGCTAACACCCGCCATCATTTCCTTTCACAACCTTTCAACATCAATAAATAGTTAGCATCGTTACAAACGACTGGAGATTGATAAAATCATTGAAAATGTGAAGTCGAATAATGTTAATATAACACGTAATTACTATGCTCGGCGTTTCCAAGAATAGAACGGATAGTTTATATTCGTCCCCGAAAGTTCCCCCGTTGCGCCGAAGTTCTATATTGACGCGGGAGCCGCTCGTTTACAATTAACTCCGCGGGATGAATAGTAATTGCGGTACTGGACGCGCGCCAATGTTGCTTTTTCCCCTAGGTGGTAGTCTATGACAATTGACACAGGCAGTTAGCAATTATAATAATCCGGGTTAGTTTTGAACCGACTGTGCTGTGTGATGCACGGACAAACGATGTGCTACCTAATCTGTGACAGCGATGTGAAAAAGTTTACAGTGTTTGTTCCGGTGTTACGTGACAATGCAGTTTACTTTGGTGATTGTCGTAAACAAAGTTAAGCTATGCCCGGTGACCGAGGAACCGTTGAAAGGGATAGGTAAAATATTATTAATGGACTTAATCAACTAAGGGTATATTTAGATAATTAGTATAATAATAATTTTAATACTTTTACATGAAAGGACGTTACTAGTAAACAAACCGTATATTTACTCCTACTTGTTTTTCTTTGAGGTTAGTCGCAGATATTGACATAATACTCTGTCGCACCTTGAGTGACTTAGCTATGGCAGGATTGTTTCCGCTTTGTTACAGTTATTGACTACTTTTTTCTTATGAATCATACATAT
>DWHP01007666.1:0-10855 GCA_018247895.1 Parnassius honrathi
TAGCTATTATGCAACACAAAGACGCCCATTTACTGCACTACTTGAGCAATTAATATCAATTCGACGAGAGCATACTTTCTCACGACTTTCCAACAAGTTAATAACGCCTGGCCTAATAACCAAAGTGTACTTACAATGGCCAGCGTTCGATCCCGGTAAGTGCACGCGTCAACCCGCCTACGAGCCGTCGCCAGTACCCTTTTCATTCTTCGAAAATGTCAGAATCATCATCCGACGTGTGAATAGATTATGGAAATCAGATGTGTGACATTCAATTACAGTAAAATCATGTATAATTTAAGAAGAATGCACGACATACAAAATATTTTCATAACTTACTCTTAAGGCTTACCGTGTAGTGGTGGGTAAGAATACTCACTGCCACATATCGTCCCACAGGCGTCGTAATAGACAATAGTGGGACAATAGTCTTCCTAATAAATAATAATAATAATAATAAGCCTTTTATTAAATCATGAATACATATAATCAATTTACAATAACATAACTAAAATTAATATAGAATTTAATATTTTTTTAATTAAATTAGTTGTCCCTTGCAGTACAGGCCTTCTCCAAGTGTCTCCATTTGTTCTTGTTAGTTGCCCCGTCTGTCCAGTTCCTCCCCGCTGTCTTTTTTATGTCGTTGCTCCCGTAAAAATTGAAAAATCAGCACTTGGTTGACAACTGGAATGCTACTCTTACGAAAAAACGATTACTAAAAAAAAACAGTTGTCTCTAATAGGCATTTCTGATTTATCGTAAGTAAGTTTAACCTGCCGTAATTGCGCATGGAAAAGTATCAAGACCCGAAACAACTGTTTAGGTCATAGTAATAACTGAGGTAAGACCACGCTCTCACAGAATACCTGCGTAGAATAGCATCTGAAGCACCTTAAGGCTTTCGTATGGTGAGTTTAGAGAACTGGAGACTCTTTTTACTGGAAAAGAGGCATTCCACCTTAGTCATCAGAGATGACAACGCATCTGCTTTTCAGTTTTTAATCGAGGTTAAATGTAGATTTCTATGGGCCACAGCCTCCACTTACCATCAGGTGGAACGTGTACTCGTTTGTCACACTTATTCCCAGTGGGAAATTACTGCAATAGGTCCGATTTTGTAAATTGGAAATTTTAACATATTTCCACGATTCAAGGTCTTTAGAGTCGAATAGTATGGCTTTTAAGAGGATGTCCGTGTGTGCACATATACGTATGTATGTATGTATGTATGTATGCATATATGTATGTTCGGATTCAATTTTCGTCTCATGTATCTCGAGAACAAAGAGTAATATTGACATGGGACCAGTTTCATTTAACGCACAATTATGTAACTTAGACCTCATTAAATTTTGAGCAAAATCGGTCAAGTCGTTTTTTGTGCCGAATGAAGAATTGTATAAAATATTAAAACATTTGATATTGTTTTATTCTTTCCACTGGGAAGTTAGTCGTGTGGACCTTTCGGGTCGCACCTAGACTGATTTTATTTCTTTTCACTGACACTCGCTTTAACTAGATTTTATTGTAGTGCTATACATATACGTTTCATATGTTATCCGGCTGCAATACTAACGGTTTTACTGGATCGTTAAAGTACCATGCTTACCAGCGTTTATTACGTGAAATTGATTATTAGTGTAGAATATCCTATTACAGAGTTATTGAGTGTAGAGAAACGGAGATCAATTTACTGGTAACAAGGCATTTCTACTTAAGTTTCTGCTGTGAAAACATATCTACTTTTACTTTGCCTTCTATGTGATAGATGTAATAAGAGTCTGCATACACTAAGAGGTTGAGTTTGTAGTCGTATTTTTATTTATTTGTGTACCTTTATATTTTCTTATATTCTTTGGTTAAGATATTCGTGAAAATGTATCAAATTTTCCCTTATTTGCCTCAAAATATGTAGGTTGGTACCATTCATCAAAATAAGGAACTACAAGTGGTACGAAGCGAATACGGAGGACCGAGAGTAGACTGTTTAATTGAACTATATAATACACAAATTGTAGTTAAGCACTGACTTATGTAGTGTAGCCCCCACGACATTTTATATAGTTGTGTTAAGTGTACAACAATTAGAATTCTAATTAAAGTTTTAGTACAAACCACACGTCTCTCTTCATTGACTCCTTTACTACATTACATGGCGACCCTGCCAGATATTTATTTATAATCTACGTTCGTACGAAATTTTCGCGTGAATGTTATTGTGTTGATTTTTTGATTTTTTAGTGTTTTATTATTGTTTTATCATAAAATTGCAATGAAATTTTTGTCTTAATATAATTTATCTTTTTACATAAATAATTTCGAGTGATATATTGTTGTGCGCCACAGTTGATGGCACTAGCGCCATCTGGTGTCAAGTATCTGAAATTGGAGTGTCAAGATCTTTCTGGAACTCTCCAAACAGCGCCATCTAGTATCGGATTGAAGAGTTAGGCTTTCTGGAAACGTTCACACTCGAACTTTCTGCCGTTAGTTGATCGGGACCGGTGTTTGCTGGAACATTTAGCATGTTTCGGTTTCGTGAAGCCCTTCGCCTATATAAAGCCATTGAAAACCGCGATCGGGGCAGTATTGAATACGGCAATACAAGCGAAGCTTCGGAGCAAAATAAAGTGAACTAAAGTGATCAGTGTGATTAATTACTAACGTCTTTAAAGTTTTAATTGGTGTTCGGTAATTAAAGTGTTAATTTTAGTAATTCAATCGGCAGTTTTTACTATCACGAACCCTAAGCTCGTAACAATGGTTGTCAGAAGTGGGATAAAATCATGTCGAATTTACCGAAGGACGACAAGGAGGGTGTTCGTACCCGAAGTTGACGCCAGCAGGAGACGGACCAGAGACGATTTGGTAGTGTAACGGCTACGGAGGCAGGCCCGTCAGCAGCTCCTACGTCTGTAGCACCTGAATTATGTGCTTTGATGGTGATACTGCAGGAGCAGGCCCGCCAACAGGAGGAAAGGCCCGCCGACAGGAGGAACAGGTCCGTCGGCTGAAAGAGTAGCTGCAGCGGGGACCGGAGGAACAGGCCTGTCGGTTGGAAGATCCGCAGGTAGAACAGGCCCGATGACAGGAGGAACAGGCCCGTCGGTTGGAAGATCACCAGGCGGAACAGGCCCTTCGATTGGAAGAGCAGATGCAGGGTGGACAAGGGGAACAGGCCCGTCGGTTGGAAGAGCTTATGCTCCTCATGGAGGACCTCCACGCTACCTTTGGGAAAGAGATAAGGTAGGTGATGGTTAGGGTTGCTCAACATGACAACCGCCTGTCGAAAGCTGAAACCCGAATCGAGAAAGCTGAAACCCGAATCGAGAAACCCGAATTGACCAAGTGAACAATCGGGTTGACAACGTAATGGCTGACGTAAAGAAAACGCTGGACGATCTCAAACTTGGGGGTGGAATTACAGCTCTTGTAGTAACTACAACACCCTTGCTACGTGGATTTAAAGTGCCGCCGTTTGACGTGACCTCTTCCCGGTCGGCCTACAAAAATCGAGGCCGTCATGGAGGCGAACGGCTGGAATAAAAGTCAGGCCATGACTGCACTCACCCTAGGCTTGCGCGAGCAAGCCTTAATTGTTTTGTAAGCTCTCGGTAAGAAAGTGACCTACGAGCAGCACCTTGAGGCATTGGAGACAAGACATGGTGACGCTCACCTGAAACACGTCTTTCGTGCGCAGCTTAAACATCACCTGCAACGCGGCAACGAAAACCTGCACCAGTAGGCCCTTGAGGGGGAGAAGATGGTTCGAAAAGCATACCAGTCTGTACCTGCACTCATTGAAGGGAGCCTGGTACAGACATTTATCGACGGCATCCGCGACCATGAAGTCAGAGCTGATGTGAGGCTCAGGCACCACGAGACGCTTAAGAACGCCTTGGCCCATGCACTGGAGGTGGAAGCCGTATGACAGGATCCTCGCTCCCACCGCGTCAGGGAGTTTGCGGCAGCTACAGTTCGCGACCGCAGTAAAGGATACAGCGCTAGGTGCTGTGACTGTAGGGAAAGGCGCCATCTTCGATTCAGCTGCCTTAAGTGTACTGTAGAAAGGGAAGGTGATCGATCTCGAGAGGGTAGTGCGGCTAGCAGCACCACCCAGCAACAGCAGGGAAACGAGTAAAAACCAGGACTGCGGGGCGGGTGCTGGCTGTTGTTAAAAAAGCCCCAAGGATTTCTATCTCACAAACCCACGATGGGAACAGCCTAATCATCAAGGGTGAGATCAATGGAATGCCGTGTAAACTCACAATAGACACTGGAGCCTCTCGCACGGTTGTCAGGTCCCAACTTATAAGATAGTCACTTGGGTGCTCGGCATACAACCATGAACGCAATATTTTGGTAACAGCCACCGGTCAGCGCCTACCCATACGTGGAGAAAAGGAGATGGAGTTGAAGCTAGGCAAGCTTCATGAGGAAGAATTGTAGTGAGATTGACGTAAAGCAAGGTATTTTGAAATGTGGACAGGTGGAACTCTTTGTGGAAGGGGCGTTACCAGGGAACGTGTACAGCATTAAGAAGATTGTTCTTCCGCCGAGATCTGAAACGATTGTGCCGATTAGTCTTCCTCGGAACCCTGGGCAAGCTCACCGCTGTGTATTCGACGTTGACGAACAAACGAGAGTGACCACACTTTTAGAAGACTTTCGCAGCGTTCTCTCCCCGAATGAAATGTTCAAGGCGACTCTCTTACTCAAGTACGCCGATGCGTTCTCGTCAAACGATGCTGACATAGGGAAGATCGGCTGAGTTCAATACAAATTAAAAACAGGAGAAGAATATCCTATCCGCCAGCGGCCAAGAAGATTGCCGGTAGGACGTAAAAAGGAAGTGGAAACCATGATTGAGGGAATGGTGAAGAATGGTGTTATTGAACCTTCATCTAGTCCATGGTGTTCACCTGGAGTGCTGGTAAAGAAGAAGGACTGCAGCATGCGGTTTTGTGTTGACTACCGCCATCTGAATGACGTTGCAGAGAAGGACAGCTATCCCTTGCCCAGAATTGATCACGCTGGACATGCTTACAGGAGTAAAGTGGTTTAGCACGCTGGATCTAAAAAGTGGCTACTGGCGAGTTGTAATCGACCCTAAGGACAAGGAGAAAACTGCGTTCTCGACGGGAAAGTGTCTGTGGCAATTTAAAATAATGTCGTTTGGGTTGTGCAATACTCCAGCAACGTTTGAAAGGTTGATAGAACTTGTACTTACGGGACTAATTGACGATGCCTGTCTGGTCTACTTAGATGACATCATCATCGTAGGCCGTACATTTGAGGAACACCTTCGAAACCTGGAACGCGGTCTCATGAAGATTCAGAGTGCCAACCTCAAATTGAGTCCGAAGAAATGTTCACTATTCAAACGGCAAGTTAATTTTTTGGGGTATGTAGTATCGGAAGAAGGTATCCGCACGGATCTACAGAAAATCGCCACCGTCAAGGATTGGCGGGTTCCAAAAGACAAGACGCAGGTTAGAACATTTTTGGGTTTGTGCTCCTATTACCGGCGATTTGTGAAGAACTTTGCAGACATAGTCAAACCTCTGCACAAGCTAACTGAGGAAAAGCAACATTTCTGCTGGTACGAAAGTTGCGATATCGCATTCCAGGAGCTCAAGGACCGTCTTTGCAAAACACCCATATTAGGATACCCTGATGCAGGCAAGGAATTTATAGTTGGCACAGACGCAAGCGATACAGGACTAGGCGGTGTGTTGTCTCAACGGAACGGTGCTCGATAGGTTGTGATAGCGTACTTCGGCAAGTCGTTGCCAAAACCGGAAAGGAACTATTGTGTCACAAGACGCAAATTGCTAGCTGTGGTAAAGTCGTTGCAGCATTACAGCAAATATCTTCTGGGGCGGAAATTTCACCTACGAACTGACCGTGCTGCATTAAAATGGCTATTGCAGTTCAAAAATCCAGAAGGGCAAGTTGCAAGGTGGATTGAACTCCTACAGGAACATCGCAGCGGGAAATCTCATGGCAACGCAGATGCATTGTCAAGAAGACCTTGTCCTGAAGATTACAAGCGTTGTACCAGGCAAGAGGGTTAGGAAGTGGTATGTGTGAGGATGCTCAGGACTAACCACCTAGGCAACGAGTGGAGGGACAGATTACAACACGCACAGCAGGAAGATCCAGGTATCAAGCCGATTCTGGAATGGATGAAGGCCAGTGCTCCAAAACCCAAGTAGAGCGACGTCTCAGCGATGAGTTTGCCCATGAAAAGCTATTGGGCCCAATGAGACAGTTTGCTGCTTCAGGATGGAGTTCTGTGCCGTAAATAGGAAAATGGTTGGAGAGAGAGCTGTCATTTGCAAATGGTTGTCCCTAAAGCTAAAGTACCGGATGTTCTACAGCTGTACCATAATGATTGTTTGGGAGGCCATCTAGGAGTTAAGCGAACTCTACTGAAAATCCGAGAACGGTTTAACTGGGTCTACTGTGAAACGATGTCGAGGACTGGTGTCGCAAATGTACAAGTTGTGCGGCTGTAAAGGGACCTCAGGCTCGTAGTAGAGGTGCATTGAAGTTGTACATTGTTGGTGCACTATGGGAGAGGATAGCCATTGATGTGGCGGAACCGTTTCCTGAAAGTGAAAGTGGTAACAAGTATTTCATGGTTGTGATGGATTACTTCACTAAGTAGCTTTGCCATACCAAATCAAGAAGCTTCAGCAGTTGCAGATAAACTAGTTCATGAAGTCTTTTGTCGTTTTGGTGTACCTTTAGAGATTCACAGCGATGAAGGAAGGAATTTTGAGTCTCAAATATTCCGGGAAACTTGCTGAGTTATGTGTACTTACAAAACAAGAATGACTTCTTACCACACGCAATCTGATGGAATGGTGGAAGATTTAATCAAACATTGGAGAGGTACCTAGTAAAATTTGTAGACAATCGGCAACGAGATTGGGACAAGCACATACAACCGTTTTAGTTGTCATATCGAAGCGCTGTTCACTAAAGTACTTCAGTGACACCAGCTTTCGCAAACTTTGGAAGAGAATTACGGCTACCTGCCGACGTAATCACCAGGATGCCCCTCGCAGTATAACCGATTATGCAAATGACTTGCGGAACAAAATGAATGACATTTACGAGCACTTTTATGACAATCGGGCCAGCAAATGTCTGAAAAGATGAAAACCCGGTATGACCGCGAAACGAACAACAAAGGGTCCACGAAGGTTCACTAGTGTGGTTGCACAATCCAGTTCGCAGCAAAGGGATATTTCCTAAGCTTCAAGCGAAATAGGACGGCCCGTACTGGATTGTGACCAGGATCAACGACGTAAACTACCGGATACAGAAAGGTGCAAGAGGTTTTCCTAAGATCGTCCCTATACATATGATCTATGATCGTCACATAATAATGGGGCTGATAATGCTCGGGACGAGCACGTCTTAGGAGGGGGCAGTGTTGATCGCCTTAGTTGATGTCCGGTACCTAGCACTAGCGCCATCTAGTGTCGGGGAATAGAGCGAGGAGAGCTTTCTAGAAAATGCCATGACTGAACTTTCAACCAACAGCGCCATCTAGTATCGAATAGAAGAACAAAGCTTTCTGGAAAGCTCCTCATTCGAACTTTCTGCACCTGGTCGATCGGGGGCCGGTATTTGCTGAAATATTCCGGATGTATCTGTGAAAAAGGCGTTTATAAAGGCGTTGAAGACCGCCACCGGGGCAGTATTGAATTGGCGATACGAGCTTTCGGAGCGAAATAAAGTGAACTAAAGTGATCAGTGTGATTAATTGTTTATAATAATATTTAAAAAAGGATTAATTATTAAAGAGTCAATTTTGGTAATTCAATCGGCAGTTTTTATTGTCACGAACCCTAAGCTCGTAACAAGAGCATGGTTCAACGCCTACAGCGTTATTCATAAAGAAGAGGAACTCGTGGTTAAGTAACAGCTGCGCGGATCAATAGATCTGCGAGATTAAGCTGCTCTTGCCGCGGTTAGTCCATAGATGGGTTTTGCTTAAGTTTTCTTAACCGTTTTCTTAACACACTGATATTAAGACAATAGAGAGTGCATCTGTATCCTTAGACACTTGTTGCACTTTAGTATCTCCTGCGTATTTGTATAGTCCCTGTTACGATCATTATATTTTTAAAATTCATGTAGTTAAACTTATAATAACTTTTTTTTTCAGTGGATAGAATAAAGAGAGATTAGCCTCATAAACATATTGACTTTTAAATAGAACAATCTTATTTAACTGATCCCTACAAGTTTTCTTACTTTAAAAAAGAAGAAAGTTTTTAGAAAATCAAAAGCTGAACTAACTAGCAAGTTAGTAATTTTATTATATGTTTTCAAAATAGCGTCCATTTACATCAATACATCGCTGCATCCGATGGAACTACTGAAAAATACTTTGCCCACTCGTCCTTAGGGGTCTCTTCGACGGCATTTTGAAACGCAGCCACTGCTTCCTCGGCGTCCGTAAAACGTTTTTCTCGAAGTTTTTCTTTTATTTTCGGAAATAAATAAAAATCGCAAGGTGCGTGGTCGGGGCTATAGGACGGTTGACTCAGTAATTCCACGTCTGACGTCGTCGTGGTGAAGGAGGATCCTACTGCGAGGTCGTTTCTCCTGAACTTTTTCCAAGGCAAATGGCGAACGATTGTTAGTGTACCACTCTGTAGTAACTGTTTTTCGATCCTCTAAAACAATTGTTGTGTAATGACCTGTCCTTCTGAAGAACGAGGCCACCATCATTTCTCACGCGTCCTTTCTTTCACGTCAAGTCACTCGACCTTTCTTTACTTTAGTTGGGAATTCCTCGGAAGGAAGTACCCAGACAGCAGACTGTCTCTTAGTTTCAGGATCATAACAATAAATCCAGTTTTTGTCCCCCGTAAGTATGTCGAACACAGTTTTTGAGTCACCTCCGTTAAATCTTTGAACCATTTCACGACACCAATCAACGTGAACGGAGTGTTTGGGCCTATGTCAAAAATTATGAGGTACCCACCGGGCACAAAGCTTCCTAACCGCTTAACGTTCATGGAGGATTATGTGCATTTGATTCCTGTGCCTAAGCTTGTCTGAATCTGCTGATAAGTCACTCTTTAGTCAGTCTATATCATAAGCTGCACAACACTAATGTTATCTTCAGTCGTCGCCGTAGAATCCCTAATGCAGATCATCGATGAAATTAGTGCGACCAAGCTTTAACTCATTAAACCAGTTGTAAACAGTGCCACGAAATGGGGCTTCATCGTAAAAGGCCAATCGAAGTCTATCATAACTTTATTGTTGACTTAAATACGTCGAAAGTCATAAAAAATAATTGTACGAAAATTTTCTCGCCTTAAATTCGTTCTCTCAGGCAATTTTCAATATGCCGCCAAATCGTAAACAAATGACAAATTAATAAAATACATGTACACAATAAAATTGGAAAAAAGTTCCATTTTCAACATTTTTTTATTATATCGTTTACAAGTGGCTAGTTCTAAAAACTTTCAGTGTCGCCCACGTAGGAGTCATGGCTTAGCCTAGGAGAATAGTCCTCTACAGAGTCAAAACAATTATTGTAAACCTTCCTTACATGACTGTAAATCGCAAAATAAAATAAGTGAACGAAAAACAAATAAAATCCAGGCTAAAAGGCATGCTACAGCTCAAAATTAATGAACTGTGACATTATAGTTAATGCGCATACAATTCATTGAAATCGCAATCTAATTTCGCGCTAAATCGCTTTCAACCGTCAAAGTTCAAACGTCGGGCGTAACAGTAAACAAATTCCGAAATATAATTACTAAGCAAAATGGAGTTAGTTTGACATCGGCTGAGCTGTTTGGCTACTAAAATTAACAATATGGCACTCGAAATTGAAATGTCAGTTATATTATAATAGCTATGAACCGTATTAACACAAAATGCTTCATAAGATCGCAAGCCACCTGATGATGACGGCATAATAGATTCCATTATCCTATTACCTTTGATTATATACCTGTATATAATCAAAGCCTATTACGTTCCGTGAGTTTTTGTAGAATAAGTGTGATAACGAGCACAAAGTTAGTAAAGTCCATAGACATCTATTTTAGATTAGGAATGAAATTAAAAATGCGTTACCAGCCCTGAGGACTACGATAAAATGGTCCGTTATAGGTAAAAGGGGTCCCCGGTTCTCTACACTCACCAACAGCATTAAGCTACTACTTTACGCTGGTATTCTGAGAACGTGGTCCTTCCTCTGTCGAGCCGACCCAATTGTGATACAACTATGGTAAAGCTTCAGCATGGCTTTACCACGTTTCAATTCCCATTGTTCTGTCATATTATTCGTACGAATTCCATCACATTATGGTAATTTTAGAGCACACCTTATCTTCAATTTTGTTATTGTATTAGGATGACCAACGAACACAAAGTTCACCTAATGGTAAGTGGATGTTGTAGCCCATTGGCAACTACATGTTCAATTAAGAATTAAAATGCAGGTGCTCAGTCAGTCAGTCACCCTGGAGACATAATACATAAACACTCACGCCTGTTACCCAAGGGGTAGGCAGAGACTACAGATTTCCATTTGGCACGATCCTGACACACCTCTTTCGCCTCCTTCATATCCATATACCTACGCATACGTGCTCGTCGGTTAAGGGTACTCCCAATTTGGCACGTTTTCAATAAATAGCCAATTTGTTCGATAAAATTTCGCCTAGGACGTCTCTTTCCGACTCTGCCATTCACTTCTGCAACATAAATTTTCTTTGTCACTGTTTCCTCATTCATTCTTTCCACATGACCAAACCACCGAAGCATTCCTTTCTTAATTCTGGTCACAACATCATCTTGC
>DWHP01007667.1:0-10854 GCA_018247895.1 Parnassius honrathi
CCCCCCGCCCCCGCGCCTGCCGCGCCGCTGGCACTCCCCGCGCATGCACAGCCCGCTGACGCGCACGCTGCCACAATGCGGGTACGTGGTGTCTTTACTTTGTCACCGTACCATGCCTGTGTGATGATGATGTCCTTTTAACGAGAATACGTCTTTAAATTTGCTTTCGTAGTGGAAGACGATTTAGAAAACTAATGATAACAGAATTCAAAAAATATTCAGTTTGGTGTAGCAGCTACATATCCACAATCGACATACAACATTTAATTACACCGATCGATAGCTAAAGGATCAGAGAATTCGTTACGTTGAGTGACTACCGTGCCATTTTGAGATACTTTTTTTTGCTTAAAATATTTTTTTACGTAATCACTAAAACAATTTTATTACGGAAGAGAAGGCAAACAAGCATACGGCTCCTTATTACTGTCCCAATGTTTATATTCTAATACGCATGAAATATCATTGATGAGACAGTATTAAGTGTAAGCGCTGTCGCAGGGGCACTCACACACGCGTGCTGGTTATGTTGTTGCGACTGTATCGTAATCAGGATACAATGTCCAAGGCGCTAGCTCGGTCACAACACAACCTGACCTGAAAAGCAAGATATTATGTTACTGTGTTTGTGTGTGTGTATGCATGACATTATTCACAGATTTGTTTCCTATTGTCAAAAGTGAAAATTAATTACAGGCACTATTTAATTTTTACAATATAAATCGACTTCAAATACTGTTGGATTAGGTTGAAAAACAAAAACTACGGTCCACTAAATCTATATCTGTATCATAAAAACTAACCTCAAAGAAAAATACTCTCGAGTTGATAACTCCTTTTTAGAAATCATTTAAAAATCCTAGATTAGATTGAGATTTTAGCATGTGCTAAATAGTAATTAATTATCTATTTATTTTTATTGCAGAATCCAATCAGTCTTGCGTCAAATGTGCCCAGGTCGCAACCAATCGACGTGCTCCGATCAAACAACAGTCGAAATACAACTAATATTGGATCACTTTCTCCGCCTTCTGTTAGTATTCATTCTATTTTTTTTCTAATTAAAGCAAACTGATTTTTGTACCCTAAATGGTCAAAAGGAGAGGGGTTTAGATGCATTGTCAGAGATTCCGGATAAGTCATATGTTAAGAGTCCATAACCGGTAGTAATTAATAATTACCTGTGCGGTAATCAAATAGTAGTGGTAATAAAATCCCGAGTTCGAATACCAGTCGGCATTATTGCTGTTATTATGCATCGTATTATTTCTGCAGCGTGATTGGATCGGCTTGATCGGAGAGGGAACACAATCGCAAAAAACACCTGTTGTGTTTCATAATGGTAAGTGACGTGAACCAAAGATTTTTTTGCTGGTGAATAGTTATTCCATCTTAGTTTTCAATGTTCTCTCTCCGGTTGTTTCGGATTACCGTACTAATAGGATTGTGAGTGTGAGGGAATAGAGAGTGCATCTGAATTCGGTCAGACACTTAGTCCACAGTCTGTGTAAAGGCACTATAGTCCTGTCCTGCGCAGATAGACTCCGTTGAGATTCGCCGCCGTGATTGAAATTTGCTCTGGGGGACATTATAGATAGTATACAATCCGTGCGGATAGAGAATGAGATTAGAAATGGCGGCTCATCGAGCACGTACCGTCAACATGCACAGTACAAATAATGAAAACCCACTAATATTCGGGTAATTGGGTTTTTTTAATGGGAAAATGTTTGAAAAGAATTGTTTACGCAAGTATATACATTAATTTTAAAATAACACATATAACTAGCGACTCGCTCTGGGTTTGCCTGGGTGGGACTTTGTGGGTTTATTTATTATTTAGACTTAGAATATAATCATTAAAAAGACTATTTATTTTATTTCATCACATCAATATTTCTATTGTAATAAAATCACAAAATTTATGGGTTACATTTTAATCTAGTATAACTCTTGGTACTCCTGCTCTCTATTTGTTTGTGAAATTTTATCACAACCAGTTCACCCACTCCGATGATTAGCTTGGAAGTTGAACTGAAGTTGAAGGATATACGAGGGGTGCATATCGCTATGTGTTTTTTTGTAGTCCTTACCGCTGGGTGTTAGTATAGATAACGACAGTGTGGGAGCAAGAGGTAAATAGAGGCGACGCCATTTTAATCCCAATGTTTAACTCCTCGGGTAGTAAAGAGAGAATGTTTTTGATGTTGTTGGTGACGTGGTGTGCAGATGCCGTTCACGATGGGCACGCCGCCGTCGACGCGGCGCCGCAGCGCGTCGGGTAGCTCGCCGCCGCCGTCGCTATGGCAGGTCTCCCCCACCAACGCCAGCCCCCTCCGCAGATCAGGTACCACGCTACTAACCATACTGCTTTTTTGAACTGAAAATTTCTTCACAATCATTGTCATTTGCAACTAGATGAATCGAAAAAGCGACACTAAAAAGAGACAAACATATACATGTATAGGATTTAGCCTGCAAGAGAATGAGATAGAATACAGTATACGGTGTTTCCTGTTGTCTTAGTCTCCTCTTTGTGCGAATCTTTAATTAATATAACTTTTTCTGTTTAAAATAAACAGTTAAAAATTTACAAAATGATGAAATAAATAAAATTAGCCATTTCCCCGATTTTTTAAATTATCGATTTATATTAAATTAGTCTCATGTTTATGCCATCTAGCGTTTATTTTACGCACCACTTTGAGAGTCAATATATAATGAAGACGATGACGCTATTACAAAGTCATTTTACCCGCAATTTTCTGAAGGTTTCACTTTTACTTTCGTGTGAACTGTTCACATGTTTTTATTTATTTATCGAATCGTTTGATGCGAGGCCTTGAAACAACGACCAATCAATCTTACGGAAAGTATTGTTATTTGTCTTAAGTAAATTGTACGTCAACAAAACTGAAAAATGTAAGATATGTTATATTTTATTAAATTAAAGATATAAGAAAATAAATTATTCAGTTTACTTTCATTATGATGCACACACATCATACATCAATTTGTACAATGTTATGGTGATCGGCTGTGTAAATCATATCAGTATTTATCTTAACATTACCGGCCTACCGATATTCGTTGCACTCTTATAGACGCTGTTATTATTTAAGGCGAACATTGTAACCATTCATTCACCATGTATTCATAATAATACCAATTACAATTAGTTCGGAATAGTCAATATTATAACGAGTTTGGCAACTATCGAACTCTAATACAATCGAAACGTTTGCAAACTGCAAATATATAATATGCTTAATAAATATTATTATCATTATATTGCACTATTGATATTAGCAATAATCGTATTGATAGCCTAGTTTTTAAGGTCACTAAGATAACAAGACTATATATATTTCAGTAACTCAAAAATTAACTATCTCTGTACTCTAAGGAAAAATTGGGTAAGATAACGGAAATAACATTAGATAACATCCTAGATAGCGAGAACTTGACCGTCATCGAATTGCAGATTCTACTATTGTTGATAAAATTATGATTTTAAGTGAATAAATGTCTGCGCAATTAAACTGCGAGGAGTGATCCAAAAGTAATGATAATCGATTATTTTCAGAGCACAATAAAATCCAAAAAATTTTTTTTCCATGCTTATGTACCTACTAGATTAGCATAAAAAAATCATATAAATAGGCTACGATTCCCGAGATATACATTAATTTCAATACGAATCATCGAAGAGATAATATTAAAATAGTGAAAAACTAAATTAGAGCTGTTATCAAATACTTCTCACAAAGCCGAAGTTGCGATGGCTATCATTCAAGAAACGGGATTGGAACTGCTCGAACACCCGACCTATTCGTCAGATCTAGCTTCCAGTGACTTCTATCTATTTTCTTGGTTCAAGGTACACCTTCGAGGTAAGAAATTTGCAGACAATAGCGAAGTGATGGACGCTGTTGAGGCTTTTTTGGAGGGTCGAGATAAAGACTTTTTCCAAGGAAATTTTGGTTTTGGAAAAAATATGGGCTAAATGCACTGACTTGTTAAGAGACTATGTAGAAAAATAAAATATTTTTAATCACCGTGTTTAATATCCATTATTCTTATTCTTTTGAATCACCCCTCGTATTGGACACGATGGAGTAAATGCTTTGTTGATGATTGAAATCTAAAATTGTTTTATCAACATATTGCAAATAATTTTGAAAACAAATTTCATATAACGCATTCTTATATAACGGATACTGACATGTTAAACGAGCTAATATGCTGTGTGTTATTTCAAAAATTTTCGAGTTATCGTCATAATTGTTGGCTTTAATTCCTTATTTTATTGAAATGGCATCATGGAAGACGTATCCGTAAAATAGGAAAGTACTATCTACCCAAGATATATACGTTGATGGTGACGAAATTTTTTGCATGCGATCCCGTTTTTTATTCTGCCGAATTGATGAATGTTAAAACAACAATATAATACCTATTAACAACTTTAATTTATACAATAACATAATACGAGGTCAGAGTGTCTTTTGATTATATGTAGTTATGTTTATCTATGATTACAATCATTAGCAATCAGTAGTTATATGTAAGATAACCTAATCTTTTACAAAATTTTACTTGCAATTCTTATCACCTCATGATGTTTTGTTTTGTATAAACGATAGTTAAATATAAATCATACTTACATCAAAGTAATCTTAACTGAAGTATAGTCTAGTTTTAGTAGCCAATGTCTTCGGGTCTATTCTGGCCAGTTTTAACCAAGAACTTCTCATATTTAAATCAGTTGGCACTTGAATCCGTTACTTGAATTTGCTCTTGCTTTGCTCTCTATGCCCGTAATTTGGCAGTCAGGAGGCACAACACACCAATGATAAAGATGATGACTCATTCCTTTGCGAAATTGTTGTATTTACTTAGCAGACGTCACACGGCGGCTAGCGTTTTCGCACGAAAATTTAGAACGATGACTACGGCAGGGTGTGCTAAAAATAAAAGTTTCCAGTAGAAGTTTGGTAGCCACCTAAGACGATTTAACCTGATCATATTTAACGCACACACCTTGAGGACTGACGAGAAGATCCTAGAGCTGGAAGAAGATATAGACAAGTTGCGCTGGGATTTATAGAATTATCTGAGGTCCGGAGAGGGGGGGGAGGGCACAGTAATCCGGCAACTTGTTCTATCACCAGGAGGGCGACCATCTGTATAAACGAGGGTTGTGTACCTTAATCTCATGACTGTTAGATGAAGCTGTAATCTTCAGCAGATTTAACAACATAGAGCAACTGAGTCAACAGATCTCCAAATGCGTCCGACGGGACTTACGCAACTTCAATATAGCTCGTATTGAAGAAGCGATCGAACGGAACCAGGATTCCAGTCTTTGCAAGAGATCTGTCTGCCAGAAAAAGCTAACTGCCGAAGCTGTAGACCGAGTATGGCAGCATCTTTCCGGGACACCTGAGATTTTGAGTGTACTATTTCGATGATATCCCGGACGTCAGTCTGAGCAGGATTATAAAGGCTCTCCAGCAACTTTAAAAAAAAGGCAAAGCCTCAGGCGTGGATGCAATTACAGCGGAGCTTCTGAAAGCGGGTGGAAAACCCGTACTTGATTTAGTTCAGAAGGTCTTTAATTCCGTCCTCCATGGTGGGACTACTCTAGAAGCGTGGAGCAGAAGTGGGGTGGTCTTGTTCTTCAAGAAAAGCGACAATGTTCTTTTGAAGAATTATAGACCAATTTCCCTTCTAAACCGCGTCTTCGTGCTGTGTTAGAAAGTCATTACGAATCGTCTTGCACGCAGACACACTTTCAGCCTCCCGAATAAGCCGATCTCCGAAAAGACTTTAGTACCATAAACCACATACATACCCTTCGGCAAATTGTACAGAAGACCGACGAGTACGATCTACGACTTTGTCTTGTGTATGTGGGCTATGAGAAGGCCTTTAATTCCCTCGAAATTTGGGCTGTGCTATAGTCCCTCCAGCGGTGCCAAATTAACTGTCGTATATCGAAGCGCTGAAGTGTTTGTACAGTAGGGCTACGATGGCTATCCGAGTACAGAACCAGAGTACGAAACCTATCCAACTGCAGAGAGATATAAACAGGTTGACGTTATATCCCCGTAACTTCACTGCTTCTATTTGAAGACCTTTTTAGGCTACTGAACTGGAAATAATACGATATTACCATTAATGGCAAGTACGGCTTCGATTTACCGACGATAATAATCCTTATGACAGAATAGCTGGCACTTATGACAGAGAGCTGGAAGCATTATTCTCAATGACCTCAATAGTGCCTCCAAACGGATAGGTTTTAAAAAAAACATGAACAAATCAAAGATCATATGTAACGTCCATGTCACACCTTGGCCCATAATTGTTGGGAGCACTCAGCTCGAAGTTGTTGACTAGTATGTTTACCTGAAACTAATAGTCCTACATACCTCAAAACATTAAACTGGATTGTACAACCAGTGCATATTGCCAGTGATGATTTATGGATTTGAAACTTGGTTGTTCACCACTGCTGGCCGTGTGTAGTCAACGAATAAGGTCGCTACGCGAGCTATGAAGAAGGCTATGCTCGGGATTTCTCTGCGTGATAAACTTAGAATCGATGGATGCGGATGGTTTAGGACCGTGCTTTACGGCATTCTCGGGGGGAGGCCTATGTTCAGCAATGGGCTTATGAAGTGCTGTAACGATGGTGATGAAAAGTTTGGATAGTACGGCTAATGTTATTTGGAAATAAAACATATTGTGTTATTTGTACCCACTTATAAAAAAATACGGATTTAATGTTACACAAAATATCCGCTCCGATGGCTTCGCCCTGGTGATTTCCGAATCTCGACTACCGCGCCACCTATCAAGTCCATTTGTAATTCTGAATCATTTTCGAATCAATTTAATTACACACACGCACGCACGCACACACTCAATTTAATCAAAATCGGTCCAGCCGTTTAGGAGGAGTTCAATCACGTACACACGGACGGAAGAATTGTACTCGTGTGTGTAAAGATAGTGGTTTAGAAATAATAGAATCGACTTACCATATTAGTCTGTGAGTGTCGTAAGGGACGACAGAGAAAAACAAATCAGGAGGGGGCCAGCAGCTTCTTCCTAATTACAACAAAAAAATAAAAAACTTGGCAATTGTAGCTAAAGTGATCTATGGGAGAGGCCTATGTTCAGCAGTGGATTTTAATTTTAATAGGCTGTGACGCTAACATGCAAAGTACTCTGTAGTAAACAGAGCTGACGCATGTTTGTTGGACTTTGATGTGTATTTTGTGGGCGTGTGTGCAAATGTTTCAAAAACTTTTAGTGTAACATTGCGTACGTTTTTTTTTCGTACAATAGTAGAGTATAATGCGTTTGCAACAGGGTCATCTCCGCCGGTGTCGCTGGCGCTGAAGGCGAGCGGCGAGGCGGCGTCGCCGAAGCGCGGCGCGTTGCCCGACGCGCTACTGCGCGGCCTCAAGCTGCACCAGCCCGACCCACCCGTCTACATACCCAACCTGCAGGAGGACACCATACTCGCGGTACCTGTATACACATACACATACCATCTGCATCAACCATACTTTCATACATCAACAGAATATGTATACAATAACAACTGCATGAATTGTTTTATTTAATGTAATTAGTTACAAATACACATACATTACATAAAATTTTCATTGTTTACGTTCACACTGCCAATGTCAAACACTTCATTAATTGAGTGCGATCACAGACTATTGTCTGTGATCAAAAAGTCGCACGCGGTAGAGATTGTCGCCTAAGAATTATAAAATGTTACCCACAAAATAATTACTGCCAGATTAACCGTATGAGCTGTGAATTAGTATGGTTTCTAATGTTCCTTTTTCAATAGTCTGTGAATTGTGTGTAAAAAGGCGTTTCTTTTGTATTTTGTATAGTACATACATATATGTGTTCAGTCTTTTATGTATATTGATATGCAATTGAAAATAGAATACAGCCTTGAATTAACAATATTAACAATTTTTTTTTCATTTATTTGCAGGAAGAGCATAGCAAAGTTTTCTCTCAGTTGAACTTCGTGCTTATGCTCGCAGAACTATTATCCGATCTTGCCGTCTCATGTGGAGCCCCTATCGCAGCTCTCATGGACACATCAGATGGTAAATGCTTCAAATTGTTTTGCGTGTCATGCATTTTTAGTTTATGTGATATTGTTGTCGTAATAAAATGCGTCACCCACAGTTTAATTACCTGATTATTACGTTCTGGTGTACCCTGTTCTGGTGAGATTGCCTAAGAGAGGAATGCCTTCTGGTGCCAATATTTATGCAAAAACATAAATTGTTGGGTTTAGGGTCCAGTTACGTCATGATGTCTTTGTTCTTGATGCTGCATCACAAGGCTATCTCCAATGTTATCACATAAGCGTGACTGATTATGATAAGAGGCACCTGTAAAAGATAATTATTAAAAAAATACCGAATTGTTATGTAAATAGTGTATATACTAGCAATTGCAATGTGTAAACAACTCTTCTAATTAATTGTAGGGGAAAGAAGATTCTTTATTTCCTACCAAACTATTAGGTCTCGTTACCAAATTTTTTTTGTTAATTGCTGAACAAAAACCTTACTGATATTGTGCCAGTAGCTATGTATTGCGTGAATGAGTTGTCCATATAATCTGTATAGAGCCAACACCTCCACATTGGTAAATGTTGTGTTGGTGTTATTGTAGGCGACCAACTGATGGTGATGAAACAGTTTGGAAATTTCGAACTTGAATCGCTGTAGTCGGCGATATAGAATATTATTTGTGTGAGGGTATTAGGTATCGGCTGTACGTAATCATTGTTGTAATCGGTGTTAATAATCAGCTCGTCGGATAATTAATTACATTAATCATTTTTTTCTACTGATTCGTATAAAGTAATTGGTTTTTACTAAATTCATGTTTTGATTCAACCTTGAGTGTAGTTTTATAGGATTTGATCAGGTGATTAATAATTGTGTACACTTACATACAAAGTAATTGATCAGTTATGAAAAATATAGGAGTTTCATTAATATAAACTCTTATATTTAAATAAATTTACTTGCTTTACTTTATTTAATAATGCGAACCAGAAAATAATTGATAATTAACATAACTTGTAGTGGAGTATTGGGCAAATCTTTTAAGTAATGCAGTTTATTTGGCACATTTTCACGTCGCACTGCGGCTGTATTATTGTTGTAGCACGAATGGGTCGGCTCGATCGCGAAAGGTACATGCTCTCACAAAATACTAGCATAAAATAGCAACTCAATGCTGCTGTATTTCTTATAGTGAGTGTAGAGAACTGGAGACTTCGTTCTCAGAGGAGACAATACATTTACATTTTGATTCTAAATCAAGGATAGATATAGATGTGCATGGGCAGCAGCATTCACTTATCGCCAGGTGGACTGTGTGCTCGTGTTTCCACTCTTATTCTGCACTGGTCGCAATGGATGGCTGGGTGTACTGTCCGTGGCGTACGTCGTACGTGCGTAATAAGGTTGTTGCGGTGTGTCGCAGAGCGGTGCGGGTCGAGCGTGCGGCTGGGGCTGCTGGTGCAGGCCATGCAGGCGCTGGCGGCCGGCCTGCGCCTCGCCGCCGCGCACTACCGCTCGCGCACGCTGCAGCCCACGCCGCAAGTGCGCAACGGTAACCGCCGCCGCCTCTCTACCTCACTACCTCTCTGTCACGCTCTCACATACATGCACACGACACACATACACTTTCTTACACCAATCATTTTTATAAGTTTACAACGCGCACGATTACAATACCGGCTCCTTAGCGCACTAGCTTGGCAGTGACTCGCAGTACTACCAACCAGAAAATTCTTCAAGCCGTGACGTACACGTCTTATGTTGGTAAAGAATAGAAACCTTGCGACAAACATCTCTTTGGCAGAATATGCGAACCAATGATGGAAACATAATTAACCTACTGCCGGTTGCTAGGTATAACACCAGAAGCTAAGTGAGTCTTGTCTGAATTGGAATGCTTGGAACCTTTCTGGCACTAATGACGGCTCGGTGGCGCAGCAGCTTAGCGTTGAGCTGCAGTGCTAAGAGCCGCGGGTTCGAATCCCGCAAGGAACAAGTATTTCTTTGGCTTAAAAATAATTGTTTCGGATCTGAATGTTTGCCCTTACGCAATTTATGTAAGCAAATTACTCCAACGATACTGCAGAAAATTTTAGTGTAAAACAAACCTAAAAATATATTTTAATAAATGTATTTTTTATTGGCGCCAATTAATAACTTTTGATGCGACCGCATTATTGAAAAAATAAAATATGGTTTTGAAATAGCAACGTACCACAACAGTGTCATAAAAATTGTCATTTATAGAGAGATTTTATCAATAAACACATTCTTCATTCTTATCCTGCGCGTATATTAGGTAAATTAAAAAGTGAACAGACGGATGATTAGATAATTAAATGGATATATGTAATGGATAAATTAGACTATATCAAATGATTTCTCTTCTCGTGTTATTTTTATTTGGTTTACCAACAGATGTTACACTATTACATATGCTTAATTCTAAGACAGTGATATGAACTAAGCGCACATTCAATAATAGGTAAACACCGTGTGCTTAGTGCTCACAGCATTTCCTACAAGCCTTTACATAATAGCCAAAAATATACAATACACAATTAGAAAAAAAATTAAATTAATACAAAAAAAAAGTTAGGTACTACAAAGAAATATTAATAGTTTGATAAATTTTGTACCGAAAAACGTTAGAGTCGTGGTGAATATCTACTACATTATTATAAGTATTTAGAAGTCTGCAGAGTCTGGGTATAGGGGAATTAGATCC
>DWHP01007668.1:0-10854 GCA_018247895.1 Parnassius honrathi
AAGAAAACTTCTTTTAAATCGCACAGTGGTGGTAGACGTGGCTCCCTTACCAGCCTATAAATAATCACGATTAGAAACCGTGTATTGGCGGTATGAGAATGTCTGCAACCCCATATCCTCCCGTAGATGTCGTAAGTGGCGACAGAGGGAAGTAAATCAGCAGATGGGCATGGGCAAGGGCGACAAAGAAAAAGAAGACTGTTGTCGCCAACTCGTCCGCCACGCACAACAACTGTAGCTAATATCCCCGCTACGAGGCAATCATTGGGGAAATCTATGTTCAGCAGTGGATGATGGATAGGGTGTAATGTTAACGGTGATGACATAAAGAATTATGATTATGTGAAATACTGATCACTTGTTAGTGTACTTATTCATTCATTTTTAATTGAAAAAAAACTCCAAATTAAAGCGTCAGTAAGAAAATACAACTTGAACTTTAAATGTTTCAGATAAAATACCAGCCTAGATCACCGCTGGCACTGCTCATATTGTTTTGTAAATAGGGAAACCAGGAGATGGGTATGTGTAAGGACAACAAAGAAAAAGAAGACTGTTGTCGCCAACTCGCCTGCCAAGCGCAGCAACTGCGGAAAATATCCCCGCTACGAGGCAATAAATGGGGAAACCTATGTTCAGCAGTTGATGGTGGATAGACTATAAGAGTAACGGTAATGATATAAGAAATTATGTGTATGTGAAATATAATGATTACTTGTGATTGTCTTTATTCATTCGTTTTTATAATAAAAAACTTCGAACTAAAGCGTCAATAAGAAAATACAGCTCAAAATGTTTCAGATAAAATACCAGCTTAGATCACTGCCGGCACTGCTCGCGCTGTTGCATCACGATCGGTTCAGCCCACAGAAATCTATTGTCTTATTATTTAGATTTCTGTGGTTCAGCCATTCCTCGCAGAGATAGGCTGACAGACAGAGAGACAAAATTTTGAAATTGGTTATTCATGACTTAATAGCATGCAAGTACCCCCTTGAGCTCACAAAAAGTATTCATTTCGATATTACAGACAGACACATCAGATTTATTTACGTTTTTTTTCTTAAAAAAAAAGAATATTAACAATGCTATAAACATTACTAATATTCCCCTTAACCACTCGTGGTAAGATTAAATCGCTTGTGATACGAGTCGTTCACGCCAGTAGTCGGATAGCGGATTCGAACCCACGACCTTTTTGAGTTCGCGGTCCGCGCCCTGCCATTAGGCTACTGTCGCTTGAATGTGTAATATATACTTATCGAAATTAGTATACTTAATGAATATTCGTATCTATTTTTTTATCAATGACTAATATTACTTCCAAAATAATCCCAATAACATCCATTACACCTTTTATCAACAAAACAGTGATTAGTTGCTAATCATATGTTTTAGTTACTTTTTATATATTTTTTACTTTATTATTATTACATTAGTAGTTAGGTAAACTGTTAGACTTTCTGTAATTATAGAACGTGTGAATATTAAATTCAATAGCACTTTTGAAAGTGAGTCCCTTCTTTAGCGTTCTTCTAAGCGTTAGCTATAGATATCCATGAGCTATATAAACTGATAACGGGATGATCCGCTACCTTGTTTTTAGTGGCTTTATGGATGGATCTTTCTAATTCTTATGAAAGTTGAAACAACACTATCGAGGAAAGATAACGCTCCCACAGACAAAATCAATTAATAATAAACTACAAAGGTATATATATATCGTGTAGTAAAAAGTTGGATATCAGATTTTAGTGATGGGAGCGCCCTTTATAATGTGGGTAGTTCTCTTTTTCTGCTTATGACTATCAGTGTTTGCAGTTCTGTGTTATATTATTCAAAAAAAATTGAAATAGGGAAGGTCCGGAATTCACTGGCTTTTAACTATATTGGCTCTCTGTACCCTTTGAACTCTGCTCTATAATTACAAGTTGTATGGGATTTCAACTAAGGTACTTCAGAAATGACAACGGCTCTGTTCGTTCTTAAATTGAAGATAGAAGGTGGCAGTTGTCCATGAGCTGCAGCGATCATTTACCTTCAAGTGGAAGTGTTAGTTCGCCTGTCACTTCAGTTTGATCAGAAAAACAGATTATTTACGTCAAAGTATTCCACCATATAAGGAAATTCTACGTGGCAACTACATATTAAATTGTATTAATGGAACTTGACTTCTTTACTTAACACGATTTGTCTTGAATCTGCACATGTCCTTACGTTCGTATTTCCGCCATTAACCCCTCTTATATTGCCTCTTGCTCACAGGTTGATTCTTCTCGTTCCGCTATTTTAGTTTAGAAACCAAATCTTACATATATTATTTGATATCTTGATTATTTATGAAGGGAAGATGTTTAAGAGTCTATAGTGTCATAGCTATTTGGACTGCGTGACAGATTTCTACCCACGTAATATAAAAAAGGATATCAAGTCATTTGGTGATTCCTAGAAATTTAATGCTATCACGTGAACCAAATAAATAATAATATTACTATATCTTTTTCGTGACATCTACTACGCATGTTTCCTAAAGTTTCTTGCGGTTTTACTTCGCCTTCGAATGAAATATCATTTATAAATAACATTTGCAATCCTCAAAGTTAATGTATAAGTCCAAAAAGTCTTCCAGCGCCCTTAATTCTTCACTATACAGAGAAATTTACAAACACGCGTCACTTCTTGAAGTAGTGGATTCATATTTAATTCCAATGGAGATTTTTTGACTTAAAATTGTATTCATTTATTTTAATAGCTTACCAAATATCCACAGCCGAACTTAAGCATCTTTGTAGATTATCTTATGGAGAGGGTACCCGCCATAGTTACTACAGTTTTATTAATTTTTTTAGACGTTACGGAAGGCGCTTCCGTGACGATATCGCGTAGTGGATATTTTTACCCCGCCACTAGTTTATCATCACTATTTTATTAACACATTTATTATATCATCATCGTTATCATCAACACGCAGACGTAATGACGTAGACTTTTTTAATTGTATAAGGATTTGCATTAATCATAACATTCGCAGCTGCATTTACGATAGTCCTTAAGCACATCTGGCAAGTGAGACATGGCAGACTCTGACTACGATGAGAAAGACTGTCTAGCAGTGTTTTATTTAGATTAGATTGCAATTAATATGTAATTTTACGCGTTAAAGCCATGCTGCAGCTATATTACGGTCGCAGCACCCATCCTGTCGGCTCGACCGGGGAAGGACCACACTCTCACGGAATAACAGCGTAAAACAGCACAATGCTGCTTTGTTTCTTATGATGAGTGTAGAGAACTGGAGGTCCTTTTAACTGGAAACTTAATTTTAATCTATAAAACATCTAAGTATTAAAAAACTAGAATCTAATACGTATAAAATTTCACACCGAAGCTTTCGTAATACTATGCCTTTCCTATATTAATCTTGAATTAGTTTTATATTAAATAACTTCCAACACGCCGGATAAATTTCTTAATATTGCTTGTGAAATTGGAAAAGTTTCTTTTTATTATATTATGTCTTTTAATTTTTATTAAACAACACCGAAAGCCTTACTAATAATAATTAACGATTAAAATGCTAAATGTGTAACGCTAATTTTCCTATAAGTGTTCAAAGAAAAGAGATTTATTGCACGAGTAGATTTACTTCGATAGCCAGACAAACAGAAACAATTACTTGCGCTTCAAAACAACCAGCTTCATTGCAATTTACCCTGAGAATAAATTAAAAACTAGTAGTGTCAAATTTCTGTAAAATTGTGTAAAATTTCTTGTACGAAAAAGTATATGACCCAATAAATGAACGTATAAAATTGCACGTAAAATTAAAAATGGAGGCGTTATTATGAGCACTAAAATGAAAGACGATATTGAGAAGCTAAAAAAATCTACAGAGTTAAGTAGTTCCTGTCTAAAAGTGCAAGAGCCCCATAGGAGAAGATCAATGATCATAATCTTTGGTATACCTGCCGCCCTTAGCGAACGAGACGTCTTTGATTGCATTTATGAACAAAATTTAGCCAATAAATATAATATAATAGAATAGCATAGTTTTTTATTCAATATGGCTTACAAGTAATTCTTATTGAAAGTCAATTTTTTACCTTACCACTGGTTCGAAAAAAACCTCTGCCCCGGGAATAACTAGCAAGAAACCCAGCGGAACTTTTTTTTAAAATAAATTTTACAATGTCAATGGTCACAAAATACTATAATAAGCTCCGCTCCCTTATTTAACGAGGGTATCTTTTTTGTCCTCTATAAAATTAAGTCATAAATTAGGTAAGAAAGAAGCACTTTCTTAAAATTTTATTTTGAAAGTACCAGCAGGCATCAGGAAGGCGCTTATTAAACGGGGGCGAGTCTTCATAAATTAGTCGTGCTCAGTTCTAGACTTTACACTTGCTGGTGCTTCAAACGTCAACAGTATGGAGTTGGTGCAAGGTCTTGTTGGAAAACCATCGATACGTGTGCACATTGTGGTGAATTAGTATAGCAGCCAAATGTTTCCGTTAAGAAAGCTGATCCAGCGAAGTGTGCAACATGCCTGCGTTTCAAAAAACCGAGCAACCACAAAGCAAGTGACACTGAATGCACTGCCATGAATGTGACTTAAACTAGTTGCATTAATTCCATAGACTATAATGACTGTCTCGTTGGTCTAGTTAATTTAGGGTTTGAATCTCGGGTCGAGCCAAAAAATCAATTATTGACTTTTTCTGTCAAGAAATTCTCTGTAGCTGCCCGGAGTCAGGAAGTTGGCGGTGCCTCACCCCCGTGCCTCGGTAAGCATGTAAAGCCGTTGGTCCTGCGCCTGATCTCTCTCCGGTCGTATTGGTTTACAATCTCATCGGATTATGAGAGTGAGGGAATAGAGTGCACTTGCGCTCGCGCATACACTTGGACACTGTAATCCTGTCCTGCGCCGATGGCTAGCCTCTGTTGAGGCAGACTGCCGTGGCCGAAATTCGGTCTGGAGGATATTATTATTAATGAGGACACCTAAGAGCGCCACCGTTCATCTTAATCTTTTGCCCTAATTTATAAGTTTTATTTTATAACCTTTTTTCTATTTTTAAAAGTTTTATTTCTGTTGCTTAGTAGTTTTTTTTATACGGAAAAATAATATGGATAAATTAAGTAATGAAATCGATTGTGTTTCTATATCAGTGGCTAAAACACGTAAAATTGATATATGTAAGGAATATCTCTTCAAACCCGAAACTCTCCTACTATTTTAACAGAGAAAATTCGTAGCCTTAATAAAGACACGGATAATTTCTATATCCTCCTTCGAAGATTGGACGCTGACTGCGACGTTTTTATGCTAAAAGAATGCTGGCTATCTAAAAGCTAAAACAACCTTCCATTACTGCCAGGATATGTTTATTTTTAGCAGTTAAACTATACATAACCAAAATGACTATGTAGTAGTCTTTACGAAGACAATAAATAAACATATCGGTAGAAGAACCGAATTTGCTAGATTGTAGTAGGTTATTGTTAAAAGTAGGCTATGAAACTGCTTTCCTTGCTGTTTATAGACTGTGCGGTTTTAAACAAATAGACAATTTTGTTACGTCATTAGACAATACAATTAAGCAACTTTCGCCATTGAAAAATATGGTGGGAACGGGTGATATCAATATAGATCTCAACCCAGAAGATGGTGAGGGCAGAGCAAAAGACTACCTTAATATCTTTGCATGCCAGTGCCTGATTCCAGCACATTTACTTTGTACTCATCGAAGTGGAACCTGCTTAGACCACACTTTGTTAAAAACTAAGTTACCGTCTATAACTCTTGTCACTAATCCTATAGTAAACGATCATGGTGCCGTCGTTCTTAAGCTTTGAAATACCTAACCTAAGTGTGTATGCTTCATTCCTTAAACTGACATAAAAAACCTTGAACATGCGATACAAAACATTGACTTTAGCTTAGTTTATAAAATCGATGACGTTTGATGACTGATGAGGTTCTTAACGCCACATTTGCCGCATACCATAAAAATGGTAGTCAGATAGAGAATATACCGACACAGATTTCACCAGACGGTGGTCAGAAGTTCCCAAAAAAGATGGAGGTGTATCTCGCGAATACTCTGCAATGTGTACTGTAGAACACCGTAAGACTGGCTATTTTGCGCCTGTGCTAGAGAGTAAGATTGTTATATTCAACTAGATTGAGGTCAATAATATGTTTTAACTTTCGACTCAATAAAACGTCTTAAAATTCACTCTTTTTTTAAATAATTTCTATTCTACATGAATAAGTTGCCCAACCAGACGCGGAATAACTTACGTACGACCTCCTTAAGATCTCCAGCTCGACGCTTTTCTCATTGCGCTAATGAGTTGTTTTATCAAGAAAAACGTTCTATACAAAACTGAAGTGTCAAATGAACTTATAATCCACCTGCTGATGAGTAGCTACAGTAGCCCACAAGCACCTGCAACAAACTTCAAACAAAGAAGGCTACGGATGAGTTGTTACCCCCAGATGACTAAGATGGAATGCTTCATAACCTATAATTATACGCCTCCCTTTAAGTTTTAGACCGGAACACAGCAGTGAAAGAAATAGGGTAGAGGGTGGTACCTACCCAGGGCCCTAGACGGAAAAGGAGTCTTACCACCCGCCATACATATATACATACATACATACACCTCTCCACCTGCTGAAGTCAGGACACCTTTTGTACTTAGTAACTGTAGGAATATAATTCATCCTTTTCTCACAAGTCCTTGGAGGTTACAACGAAACACGTTAACACAAAGGACGTTGCCTTAAGATTTATATAAATGTTCACTTTGCACAAAGCTTTCTTTTATCCTTTATTGTTGTGCTGCGTGTGTTATAGCTTGCTGAAAATCCTTATAAATATTTCAGAATTGACAAAATTTTAATCAACGATCATTTTTACATACGAATCTTACTTCAATTACTTTTATTGCTAATATTTCACCTTTCACAAATATTTTATCTCGGAATATATTGCCTGTTCGATCTGCACTAAACTTGAGGATGTTTACAGTAGAATCAAATTAACTGACAAAGCACAGCATATCAATAAACTGAAGTGGGCCAGCCATGTACCGTCGGAGAACCGACCTTGGTGGATGCTGGTGGCCCAGGACCTTGTTTTATGGCACTGCTTGGGAATGGGACTTTGTTCAGTAGTGGGATTGTATTAGACTTTAGTTTAGTTTTTAACTATTGTATTATAGTATTGTGTACGTCTGCACTTGTCTTCAATCCTATATGATGTAGTAGAGTAGCCTAGTATGGTAAAGCGCACTGACTTAGTTTATCAAAAGCCTATTAACCCTTGAGATGTATACACTCACACTATAATTGCGATGTCGTCAGAGATGCTGGAAAATCAATCAAGTTTACTGATGTACTCATTGAAAATCATAATATTTCCCTTACGAAGGCATAACAAAGGAAGTATAAGAATAACAGCGTTACTTAGCAATTAAATCGATGTTTATGAAGACCCGAAACATTCATTATAATATCGAAATAATTGCAACGTTTACTTACACTACACCATGATAATTATGACAATAATGTTTTCATTTCGAATCCCGTCTGGAGCTATTAATCATATAGTGGATACTTATATTGCTTGAAGTAAAGTGAAATTAATGTGATTTTCTTCACGTATTACTGCAGCACAAAAATGGTAAACCATTTTTGTGCTGCAGTATTTTCATTTTCTTCCTAGTATATTGGAATTAAAGGAGCACTGAGCCTACTCGATTGTAAATGGATGCTGTGGCCCATAGATATTATTAGCCTCGAATTAAAAACTAAATGTGGACGTGTTGCCGCCTCTAAGTATAGTATGCCAAGTCCCCAAGCAATTTCATGCTTTACAGCACCCACGGTCTCGGGGAGGAATGAGATGTTTGACGTTCCGATATCACAGTTAGCCCGGCTATCTTCAGTTTTTGAATATTCGTTTTTAGTCTAATCTACGCCGAACGAGCTTACAGTATCTAACGTCACGCGTACTGTACATCAACCACCTCAGTCCCTTCCTACCTACCGTGAGCATGGGTGCTATTAATCACCCGAAACGTTGGGGATTAAAATTTTGCAATCAAACGCAATAAAATTCGTAAAATTTGTTTCATTTACTGTGTTGTATTTCCGTAAATATAGGAAATCAAAATCAATCTTGTTCAAGACATTGATAAATCGTGATGTTATTAATGCCAATTCCTACGAGTATGCTCAGTTCACTACTAACTGAAACACGCAATAATTGACTCCATTAAACATTGGATTTATAGGTTATATTCTATATTTTTTTAGTACTCTCGTACTTAACAATTTCTGTTTATTCTCAATAAAACTCGGATATACATGGATCTTGGATGCAGTAGAGTTTTTTTTAAGAAGTGGGGGCAAGCAAGGATGTGGTGTCATGTGATGGTGATTTTAGGATTATCTGAATATGTAATATATTACTTTAAAAGAAACAACCAGATTACATTAACACAGTGAAGTTTCGTTAGAACTTGCTGTGTTTCATACGGTGAGTGTAGAGAACCGGAGACCCTATTTACCGGAAACTAGGTGTAGGTGCAACAGTGTTACGAATTTTACACATTTTTGTATGTCACGTACATCGATCGCCCATAGTCACGCCAGTCGTCCTTAAACCTCCTAACTGAAATACGAGTAACATGTAATAATGTGTTAGCGTAAGGACCATATTGAAATGACCTTCTGTTTGACAAGACTCTAAGTTTCATTCCTCTCCAAATTATTAACCCTTGCCACCGTAACTCAGCGAAACACAGACAATCTGACAATCAGCAAGTTAAGACCTGAGCTCACGTCAATTACGACGAGCGATTCGCGTAATTTTTTTGTAAGTAAGAGCTTAAAGACTTGTACACATATCTTCGTTAGGAATGAGTTGATTCAGAAAGCGTTCAGTCCTACTTATGATGGCCCATATAGAGTAATAAAGTGAAGCGACAAAATTTTTGGGATAAAATTACCTTACAGAGAGGTTGCTTTATCAATGGATAGGTTGAAATCCGTTTTTTTGCATTTTGGTCCTCAGGGGTGACAATGCATCCGCATTTTAATTCGTAATCGAGGATGATGTGTCTATGGGGTACAGTAAATACTTACCATCAGGTGGATTGTGTGCTCTTTTGTCACCCTTATCATATAAAAAACACGCTTTAAGGCTTCGCAAAAAGCAAAGTATCGTAAAGTAGAATTGTAGTCTTAGAGGACTTTAAAATTGGAGAACACGTTCAATTGAATTGTATGTATGTAACGCGATATCCATAGGAAATGAGCCACAGCATCTTCTTGATATCAACACAATGGTGGCGCGGGTTAATAATTTTGAGAGGACTGAAACTTAGGTCAAACACAAGGTCTTTACACTTTCACAATGGTCTTTACGCTAACACGTTAAAACGTGTTATTTCAGTTAGGTTTTAGAGGTTTAGAGATGACTGGCTTGATATATCGAGTCGATGCGGGTGACATACAAAAATATGCTGTCAGCAAAATTCGTTTCAATGTTGCACCTATACCCCGTTTCGTCGTAAAAAGGTTCTCCGGTTCTCTACACTCACCATACGAAACACAGCAGGTTCTAACGAATCTTCATGTCATTAAAGTAATCTGGTTGTTTCTTTTAAAGTAATGAATGATATATTCAGTGACCGGGTGTAATCCAAAGTTGCAGTTTTTTTTTTAAATTACCGTGGTATACGAAGTATTGCTAATCAGTCAACGATTTTATAAAATAGACTAAAGTCAATGTTTTGTATCGCATGTTCAAGGTTTTTCATGTCAGTATTAGGAATGGACTATACACACTTAGGTTTAGGTATTTTAAGGCTTAAGTTAAGAACGACGGCGCCATGATCGGTTACAATGGGATTGGCCACAGGGGTTCTAGATGGTTACTTAGTTTTTAGTAAATTGTGGTCTAAATATGTTCTACTTAGACGAGTAGGAAGTAAATGTGCTGGAAGCAGGCCCGGGCATGCAGAGACATTAAGGTAGACTTTTGTTTCGCGATGACCACCTTCTGGGTTGAGATCTATATTCATATCACCCGTTAATACTGTTTTTAAATGGCAATAGTCGCTTAAGTGTAATGTCTAACGACGTAGTAGAATTAACTATTTGTTTAAAGCCACAGAGTCTGTAAACAGCAAGGAAAGCAGTTTCACGGCCTACTATTAACAATAACCTACTAAAATCTAGTATATTTGGTTCTTCGACCGACATGTTCATAATTTCTTTGCTTTACTTTTTGCTTTTTATAAGCCAGTGCTTGACCACAGTTCCACCTGGTGGTAAGTGGTGATGCAGCCTTAGATGGTAAATTGCGCTGTCTTAGCGTAACAAAAGCCTATTCACTCTTGCTTGAAGACGCCCTGATTGTATTCAGACTGAAAAATATATGTCCGCAAATTATTCCACTCCTTTGCTGTACGCATTAAAAAAGTCGAAGACGAAACTATTTGTTTCAAATGCGTGGAATGTCGACAACAAAGGGGTGAAGACCCGCCGATCGCTTGGTCGTCCGATGGTGGAAAAGAAAGGAAGGAATTAAAGCCTGCAATTTCGACGCAAACTCTCTGAAATGCATCCTATACAATACCGAGAGGCTGGCTACTCTGCTCTTGTGCTCGAGGCTGACAAGGTTGGTTTCAACTTTAGGCTCCTCGGACCATTGTCTTGTCCGGAGTGTGGTGCCACTCACGCTGAAATCGCAGTTGCATCCTGCAGGCTGCCGCCGTGTTTGGCACTATAGGTCAGCCGATTGGGATGGGATGCGGTCTTTCTTTGCATCCTACCCT
>DWHP01007669.1:0-10854 GCA_018247895.1 Parnassius honrathi
ACATCTTCTCGTCAGGTATACCTCAAACTCTGAAAACTAGATTGTACAACCAGTGCGTGTTGCCAGTGATGACTTACAGATTTGAGACATGGTCCTTCAGTGCTGGCCGTATGAGGACCCTCAAGGTCGCTCAGCGAGCTGTGGAAAGGGCTATGCCCGGGGTTTCTCTGCGTGATGAACTTAGAAAGGAGGATATAGTAGAACCAGAACGCAGTAGAACCAGAGTGACCGACGTAGCTCAACAGGTTAGTAAGCTGAAGTGGCAATAAGCTGGATATATAGCTCGAAGAACCGACAACCGATGGGGAAAAAGTTTGTCGAGTGGCAGCCTCGTACCGGTAGACGTGGCGACCCCCCACTAGATAGAGTGATGACCTGGTAAGACACGCAGGAAGTTGATGGATGCAGGTGGCTCAGGACCGTGCTTTGTGGCATTCCTTGGGGTAGGCCTATGTTCAGCAGTGGACTTGTAGTGGACTATAATGATGATGATGATGATTTACACTCATCATTCGACGTGTATATTCTGTGCTCTGAGTAGTATGTTAGTGATATATTAATTACATCAGCTAATCATAGGCTAACAATTATGGCAATATAATTTTTCTCCGCGTTAATTATATGTGTGGGGATTTCATTTACAGACTTCCAACAATACTCGGAAGTTGTCACTTAGGTTGAAACAGGCTTAGATGATGAGGCGTTTCACGGAAAGCTAATTTTAAATGCAATAAATCAGTGGATTTTTAATAACCGAACTCCATCTACATACAATTTTATTTATTTACTTACTTTGAATATCTTTGTCTAAGGATAAGAATTGTGATATAATTCGATAAAAATCATACCTAGCTAATATAGGTAAATAAAAAATCTATTACCTACTAGTCTAATATAAAATTAAATAGGTAGTTATTAATTTATATAATAGACTTTTTGATTATCGATATATTAATATTGCCGTGTAGTGGCAACTTAAGAGAATCTACTACCCTCTATCACGAGGGTTCACAGGTAAACTGAAATAGAATATTGGCAGCAAAATATATTTCCCTATATAAAACTCTTGTGATCCCATCTACCGAGCGTGGCGTGGCAACTAAGGCAAATATTTCCCCCCCCCCCCCTATATTCGGCGGTGGAGTTTGAAAAGGTGATGATAAGAGAAATTTCTTAAAAAAATGTTGAGTAACATTTACAACTAGAATATAAAAAAAGTTATTTGGCTGCCAATAATTACCTAATAGTAGCTAAAATAGTTGCCAGGAAAGAGATGGTTCAATAAATCATTTTTCCATTTATTCGTTACAGCCCTCCAAGACCACTGCTGAACATAGGCCTCTCCCAAGGAATACCACAAAGCACGGTCCTAAGCCACCTGCATCCATCGACTTCCTGCGTGTCTTACCAGGTCATCACTCCATCTAGTGTGGGTCGCCACGTCGCCACGTCACCACCTTGGCTTACTAATCTGTTAGGCTTTGTCAGTTGCTTTGGTTTTACTCTTTTTTAAGTCTATCACGCAGAGAAACACCAAACACAACTCTCTTCATAGCTCGTTGAGCGATTTCTAGTTTCCTCATATTTTAATAATTATACATAATAAAATATGCTATTTATAGTAAAAATAAAGTGTGTTCTTATAAAGTACACTAATATAAAGTATTTTGTTATTATGGTCGTAATAGCTTTTTGAATAATTTTTGAAACTAATTTTACGTAGGTATTTTATCGCGCTGAATTCTTATTAACTTGATTATTTTATTGAGGTGTTTGACGTCCCGATGTCTTAGTAAACCCAGACTAACTTCAGCTTTTGAATATAAATTTTTGGTATGATCTACGCAGAACGAGCTTGGTAGCACCCGGCTACCATCTGCTTGAGATTCACCAGTCTTCTCTATTGAACTCTGTATATTTTTTTAAAATTTCTACTGCCTGTTGAATCGATGTTCTCTTGCGGAGATTAGTAGTTGAACAAATCTGATGTACATAAAGATGGAGACAATGAAGCACCCGAAGTATCGGGAATCTAAATAAGTAAAAATAAGTTAAACTAAATATGCGCTAAAGGCCGTAAAATTAGTTTTATTCGATGTGTAGTATTTGTATCGGTCGTGTATCGTATCGGTCTTCAACATAAAAATGCTTTCAATTCATAATCTATTTAAGATACGAAAATAGGTATATTTATCAAAAATTAATAACTTATTTTTACCCTACATATTAGTTACAAAATCTGTGATGGTTTTTAAATATAAATATAAGTCTTTTTCGTAGTTGTTAGAAATCGTCAACTATAACATATTTATAAAGTAATAGTAGTAAAGACGGTGAAGAATGGACTGCGAAATATTATATTATTCGATCAAACGGAGTGGTGATATAAACCGACTACGAGTATTATAATAGTGTTTCGATTTATTTAGCTGGACGGCTGAGCGTATGAATCTCTCACAATAGGCAGTTTTCGAATAGTGCGATGCCAATCTTGTGAAATTCAAGCCTCTAAGACAAGTGCTTCTTCACTTCAAATAAGATCCAGCTCACCTTAGCTCCTTCTTCCTGTATAAATGTATCATTGGAATACACTGACTGCCTTCAGTTAGTTAGTTGTAGAAATTTCGAGCCTGAACTTTCGTTTCATTGAGTCCAAGGGAAAGCAACAATGTTTGGTCGTACATATGGAGTATTGCAGCCATATACGGGCTGATGCTACAAAATGCAACTTAGCACCTTTGAACTCAATGAAAAGGCATGCTTAGAGGCTTATTGGTAACCCGAATCTAGTTAACCAATCTTACCAGTCTTTGAGCACAGGCGTCGTCCTCCAAACCGAATTTCGGTCGCCGTGACCGCCTCAATGGAGTCTTGCCATAAGCGCAGGAATTATAGTGCCCAAGTATAGTACGTAAGCACAGGTGCACTATATTCCCCTACTCTCGTAGTCCGATGGAATGTTATACCGTCTACATGCTTTCCGAAGTACAGGGGTGAGACACCGTCAACTTCATGAATCCGGGTAGCTACTGAGAATTTCTTGATGGAACTCAATAACTGATATTTTTTGGCCCGAACCGGGATTCTAACCCGGGACCTAATGATCAGCGGTCACACTACTATAACAACTAGACTAACGACTGATTAGACATTCGAACCAAACGATTATCTTCATCGTTAGTCATGAATTAGCAAGGGAGTGGATTAAATTGCCAGTACCTGTCTTTCAATCCGATTACAATGGGTGTGTTTTCAAGGTGAATAGGCTTTTATAAAGTTAAGTCAGTCGTTTTATCATCTCCGGCTACGTTACTACTAACCATCAGATGTAGCCGAGCACTGACTTAAAAAAAAAATGAGAATAATAAATGTGACATTAATAACATTGATATTATAGTTTTTATCAAATAAAATTCGTTTTCCTACGTTTTGATTTTTCCATGATGTTAAGTTTCAGGTCTAAATATATTTTGTTCTAGTCGTATCGTAAAATTAATTTTGTCATGACACCTACTGAAATAGTTATCTCTCTAGGTGATAATTTTGTCGTTTGAAATTTCTGCCGACAGTAAAAATGGTCCCTCATTCAATTTAATACTCATAAGCTCACTTTAATGGTAAACTTATCATATTGTCTTACACCGATAATTATAAAACAATATCTATCGATTTGTATGTACTACTTTCTTTTACACACGTGTTTCCAGAACCTTCATTTACTATAAAGACAATACATACTAGATTTTATACTTACATGCACCAGCGACATGAATCTTTTTCATCCACGGATAAATGACTCTATCCGTGTTATCCGAGCATATAGAGGAGTCATCGTCTTCCACTGGTGGACTGTCTAGGAGTAGTCTTTCGTCATCCATTTCTGAAGCTGGTGAGCCTTCACGGCCCAGTGCATGCAATTTACGACCTGCTGGGGCTGCTTCCTCAATATGTCTTTCTAAGCGCAGCCCAAGTTCCGCAAGCCCCGGTGCAACTTCAGCACTATGAGGAACGTAGCCATGGTCGGCATCAGACGGATGTGAAGGCTCAGGAGGTCGCGGAGGTGGTGCGACGGGTGGATGCTGCGGTAATGGATGATAGTAACCCCCATACCCGTAGCCTGTACCAATTTGGACAGGAGCATATTGATGTTGGTAGCCGTATTGCAAATGTTGGTGCTGGTAGTATTCGCCTGGTGGGATATAGTCCGCTTGACTGTATTCCTCCGAGGGTGGAAACTTCGGGTCTGGCTGGGGCTGGTATCCACCGTTCATGAGGAAGGAACTCATCGTGGGCGTGGTCAAAGCCGCGCCGCATCACCGTGTTACTAACACGCCCGCTAATATGGCCGACATTCAAACGTCAGTTAGACTGCGCATTTTTGTGAACTTTTATTGCCAGTTTATATTTTTCCTGTTGTTTAGTAATAATTGCAACACTAAATGATGAATATTATATGTCTTATTTTTAGAAGAATAATCCGCGAAAAAACAGTCTGATATCTTTTAACTACGCGAAATTTTTTAAGGTAAAATTTGTAAAATGTCTTAAAATGAAGAAAGGCGATTTTTTGATACAATTAATATTTGCCTCGAAAATATAAAAACTTAGCTTGATGTTTCTTACTGTCAAATTGATAAAATAAATAATAGTCTTACAGTGTGCACAAACATTTAAATTAATTTAATTATTAATCGCGGTATATTCAATCGCTTAACATATTCTCTTATAGTACAAATATGCCATGTGCAACAATTATTACTATTTTGTTAATCTCTATTCCGCTAAAATACACTATTTAATTTCACTTACAAGTCTCAACGTCCACAATGTACGTAATCACTGTCACATAGCGTTAAGGTGTAGCTTTACGTAAACAGTTCACAAATTTTTGCATTTACGAGAGTTATTGCAGAGTCATTTGATTTATCACTTTTTGATAATAAACAATGGGAGCAAAGGCGCGCAAAAGCCCAACATTTTGAGACAATATACACTGCCCAACACGCCAGCGCAGTCTGTCACTTTAGCGACTGGCTGTACGTGTTCATCAATTTTTACATACCACCTTCCATTTTTAAGGCGGAGCTGCGCTACAACCGCTGTTATAAACAATTTTTTATACAATATCAACCTTATAATTGGACTATAAAGTATACATTCCCATTTACTAGTTCTTCAAAGCGGTTACGTTTGAAATATTTTATCTCTTTTCCACTTAAACCTTGCCTCATATGCATAATAAAGATAGGTATATCGGTTAAAGGGTAGCAGTAGATCCACTTCTACTATATTCGTCTTTTTTTCTCATAAGAGCTTTTCCTTTCACGGAGAAGAGAATACAATTCGACGCAAATTTATTGCGTAGAAGAATAAAGAGCTGTTTCAATAATAATTTCGAATAAACAAGGTCTGTGTTTGTCGTGGCTTAGTGATAAATATTTAATAACCAATGTTTTTAGTTTTTCTCTGCAATATAATAACTAATATTGTTTTCTGTCACAATGGGATAAGATAGTAGGTGTTTTATAATACACTATTTTCGTTAAATTCTGATAAGGTCTCCTTATGTATGTATATATAATCATTTATGAGAAAACTTTATATTAAAATGTGCTATTTTCAGAGAAATATTATACGATATCAAGTCATTCCATCTGTTTCAGAGGTAAGTTTCAAAAGGAAACGGAAACAAAAGATGGCCAGCAGCATACTCCTGATGTGAAATTAATGTGGCTACTTTGGCAAATATTTCCCCTACCAGGTAATCTATCGGGGAATGTCCACTGCTGAGCCTATGATAACTTAGTGAATATGCTAATGATAATACGAAATATTTTTTTTATATTAATTGAGTTTTTTTTAAATATCGTATATTTATTACTAGTTAGCTATAAACAAGTTCAACGATGGTACTTAAACATGTCATAGCCAATAAGCTCCGTGATAAGTAAAGAATCTTCAGTGAAGAATTATCCAACTAAGCAACAAGAACAAAGCACAGTCACGGTCTCGCCTATCACAAGGCTTAGCCGCTAATACAACACTAAGGAGCCCCGACAAGGGTACCGACAAATAAACAAAAATGTCCGGTGATTTTATTGAATTAGACGATCACAATGCTACTATCACGGTCATCTGTACTTTGTGCTGAATCACGGCATCGGCTTCCAACCGGCTGCACGCACAAAAGGTGGGAACATCCGATCAATGGGTGTCCGATCAATAGGTAAACAGACGTGGATCTTAGAGTGTACCGAAGCAATTTGAGTTTGAAAATTACATTCCGAATATAGAATATTATGTCATGTGTTTAAGTCAAGTACTAGTGGTATGCAACCTATTATATTAAGTAAATATATTTGTAACAAGAAATGTATTCTAAAATTTACACGGACATGATTTTCCGAAGTAATGGATACCGTTATGACTCGGCCACACCTTTTAGTTATGTGAACGAGATTTCCATTGTGCACTATCAAGTGCCTTAATTTGAACAGATTCGACGTCGAAGATTCAAAATTAACTTAGAATTTCGGTAAAATAAATACGAGGACAGATACATCGACATGCCCTCAGACTTGAAAGCCAGTAATGGAGTAAAATAGTTATCATTGTGTATAGTCTTTCCAATTCCACAAAATTTGTTTAAAATGCATCGCTTGAAAGATGTGCTCATTTGGGTATTGATGTCTTGTTTAAATTTCGTGGTGAGTCACGGTCGGCAGATGGGTGGAGCCGACACCCACGCACTGGTTCCACTGATCTTTATCACCTTTACATGTTAGAGCTTTACTAGAGGATATTGTGGCAACGGAACGGCTTAACGGGGGAAGGACCAAGCTTGCACAAACTATCAGCGTGCAATAACAGCATAAAACTACTGTGTTTTATATGGTGTGTATAGTGAACCCCACCGACCTGACAACTATCCATAATTTTTGAATCGAAGATGGATTTTGGTGTATATGGGTCACAGCATCATCAAGTCGACTTTGTGCTCGTTTGTCACCCTTATTTCTGTAAAATAATGAGCACAATTTAAAGCTATGGCAAATCGAAAACCAATTTTTCTACGACGTCCCAAGCTATTTAAATCAAAGTCATTCAATGAAGACATTCTTATACGGACGAAGTTTCTTTGATAAAGTTTCTTGTACCCTCGTCCTGCTGCTTTCCCCGTGACGCTAACTGCCTGCCAGCTCGTTCCATCCTGCGCAAACTTAATCCAAGTTTAATGAACAATACGACAGGCCCTTTATCAAACTTCGTGTTTTACAGTTTGAATAAATTTATGCCTTAAAATCACTACTACAGGATTAAATTGCAATGTCCATTTCTCTGTAAGTAATACGTTTTACATTTGGCAACGTTACAGAAAAACCTATTTAACTGCCTTGATCATACTCGTAATATTTGTTTCTTATTTTGCTATGAACAGAGTTTTGGATTAACTGGATTCATGTATAATTTTTGTTTAAATATTTTTATATTTAACCTAATTAATTGAGTTTATAAACTCCAGAGAGAACTTTAAATTTTTGAAGCTGTATACGTGATTAATTTAGAAATTTTATTTAAAATTACAATTCTTTACCATTACATAATGCAATTTTTTATTATATTAACTAAATCAATTAATCGTTTTCTTATTTCCACCTGCCAATAAAATGAATAAAAAACTTAGTATTTCAAATTCCGAAGTATCCCCAATTCAACGTGAAGGGGATCGTGTAGCCAATTTTCTGTAATGGCGGGTTTGGTGCATTTTCTATCTTTGTAGGGCCGAGTGCCGACGTTTTTTGCAATGCATTGCCCCACCCCATTGAGGGCTGGGTCTCATGTCAAATTTATGTGATTGCATATGTATTTATACATATTTATATTAGATCCAAAGTAAGATTGAAATATAGTGAAATTTCTTAACACGTCTTAAATCCTTATTCGACATTAATACTTTGGTTATATTAAATATATACGATTACTGTGTGTTTTGTGAATGTTAGTGGTTGAAAGACTTAATATATAAATGTAATTACATTTCTTTCATTTCAATACTTCAATAGCCTTTTTTATTTTATAACCAATATTTGCGTTTAAAACTAGCTTGAAATTTAAGTATAGGATGTTTTTAAATTGACTTGATGGAAAAAAAACAACTTATAGAGTTAAAAACCGATTGTGGGAGCGTTATTTCCCAGAGAACTAAGGTTGTTGACGAGTATATTGTTTCCCTAAGACAAACTGTCTTTTTTATAGGACAAACGAGCACACAGTCCACCTGATGGTAGGTGGTGGCTGCGGTCTATAGACATCTACATCTATCCTCGATTACAAATCAAAATTCAGGTACGTTGTCACCAGTGAGGACTAAGATGGAATGCCTCGTTTCCAGTAAAAAGCGTCTCCGGCTCTTTACACTCATCATACGAAACACAGTAGCATTAAGCTACTATTTCATACTGGTATTCTGCTAAGCACGGCTCTACCACGTATAAGACGTGGACATGGCTGTCCAACTAGGTAAATCCAACTTCGAAGATCGACTTATTCTACTCGGTTGGGCAACGTTCGAGAGATTATAACACATATTGTCGTCATATATATCTCAAAAAGAACTGAAAGAATGGTTATTATTAAAATGTTTTTATAATTTAAATGAATAGGTATTTTAGAATTAATCATCGATTTATTGTTGTGCCTTATTTTTGTTTTATAATGTACATCCCAAATGGACAAATTAATTTGTATATGTACACAGTTGTGACAATAAATAATTCTTATAATTAAACATAAAATTTGACGAATAATCTTATGAAGGGTAGTGACAGTAACATTGAAATAATTCTGTATATTCACCACAAACAGAAATTTACTAATTCTACACTACCTTAATTAAGTACTTTTTGGTAAAATATAAAGTGTTGGCATTAATACCATATATTCTTAAGTATATTTTAAATAATTAAATTTTATTCATTGAAATATACTATAGATTTGAAGCTTAGCAAACCAATATACATCACCAATATTGAAGAAAGCTTTCCCAAGCCATGCGCAAGTTTCTGACATGGAACGTCATCGTATGTCAGACTTTACACAGCTGACACCGCTCCCCACCTCGTCCCCCATTTCCATCTTACCACCCTTTCCCCTTCCAAATAACTTAAACCGAGGCTGGTACAAGTTAGAGGTTTTTATTCAGAGTTCATGACTCTTGGCGCTTTCTCAAATTTACGACACTAGAGCTTTATTTAAAGTAATTATTAAGGGTTAATTTTTGATAGAATTAAAATTTAAAATCTTAGCCTACGTTTTAATTCTTGTTTACCTGATTAAACCATTTTTGCACAAAATGTTATATTTAAAGATATCTAGAGCAAATAGAAAAGGATTCATAATATGATGACAATGTAAGCGAAGTGTAGTGACCTCCAATTAAATGGATTGAAGATCTGATAAGACTTGCAGGAAGCCAATGGAAGCAGGTGACTCAGGATCGTATTTTTGGCTTACATTTAGTGTTCGATAGTAATGGACTTGTGAACGGCTGTAACGGTGATGAAGATAATTTACTTTTTTGATCGTCTATTTTACTATCGTGTTCAGCTTGCGAAACAATCATGAAACTAACAACTAATGCCATCATATTTAACAAAGGCAAATAAATCCATATTTCGCCATTTTATATATACGTATGTCGCACAAAAACGTCAAATGTTACAGCAGTTGAGGGGAAACGTTTGGTATTCTCAAACTTGAAATCATAAAATTGTCTTATCTTCCTCATACTTGTAAAGGAATTGGTACTTTATTGATAGTGCCATAAGCGTTATTGTCTTTTCCAATGTTATCAGGTGCTTTGGCTATTTCCGGATGACTGAGCAGAGCTTTCATTAATCAGCGAAGTCTCGACAGTGCAACGGCGCTGGCGTCGCGGTACAATTTTTTTCCTCTTACGCCCTTACGTTGGATACTGGACGCGATTTCCTGAGAATCTCGGGAGAAACTGGGTGGTCGCTTGAAAGTATTGAAGGAAGGTTTTATTCGTTATGTAGAATATTATGTTACATATACTAAAATAACATAACATTCTACAATTCTACGTATAACAAATATTTCAAGTATGAAGCATTCCGAAGAAGAGAGAAGTTCTAATATGACATTTTCATCATCGTCGTCATCACCATCACATTCCTTCATAAGGCCTTTCCCTAATTCGCCTCGTAGGGATATGTTTGCCATAGTTACGATGCTTGGCCAGTGGGGTTGGCCACCGCAGCTTTTTTATTTATTGAGCTGTCTCAGCTGCCCTCTGTTCACTTTAACGATACCCACGAGATGGTACATGGGGTATATACAACATATTTATCAAAATATATGGCTCATCAAAACATTTTTATTTGTTGGAAAACAAATATTTTGGGACTGGAAAAGGCTCAAAGAGCCATTCTAAAAGTACTATGTCTTCTCCTTTTTAAATATCTTACACACTTTGTATCAACACTTTAGGGTTCTAACTGCGAGATAATTATACTATAAATCTATAGTTCTCAGGTCTTAGCAAAGGAAGGAGACATGTTCCACGGTATGGACTCGTACGCAGTTTGCCAAGCGCCAATATTACACGTTTTTTTGTAGGATAGGGTGACAAACAAGCTCACAGGCCACTTGATGGTAAGTGGTTGCTGTGGCCCATAGACATCTAGGTATATCATCATCGTCGTCTATCCTCGATTAAAGATCGAAATGCAGATGCGTTGTCATCCGTGAGGACTACTGTTGCCCAAAATCGGTCTTGGTCTTGCAGTCTTGGTCTTGTTCTTGCATTTTTGCAAGACCAAGACCAAGAACAAG
>DWHP01007670.1:0-10854 GCA_018247895.1 Parnassius honrathi
CTTTGTGGCGTACCTTGGGGGAGGCCTATGTTCAGCAGTGGACTTGTGAAGGGCTGTAATGATGATGATGATGACTGGCTTCAAAAAATTTCAAATTGTAAAAAAATATGTTGTCAACTTTAAATCTTCTAATCGATATCCTAAAACTTTTTCGAGTTTTTTTCCAACATTTTTCACCGAGTTTTTACAGGACCGGTGCTATGGCCTGCTCGTTCTTCGGACCTCACACCCTTGGACTTCTTTTTTCGGGCTGATGTGAAGAACAGAGTGTATTTCTTCGATTGTCCAACGGTTGCCAAGATGGAACAGCGTGTTTAATCGGTTTTCTCATCAATAACACCGACGTTGGTGCAAAATGCAACGCAAGCCATATTCCGACGAGCAAGGTTATGTATTGAGTAAGCGGAGCACACTTTGAGCCGTTTCTGTAAATTTGACGTTTATTATGAAAAATTTAGTGTTCGTTTAAGTTGTTTCGTTAGGTTAGGTCTTATAAAATATTTGTCGTTCCATGAATTAGGTAGAAATGTAGGTACATTCTGCGTAGTTTACTCTTTAATTTTACTGAAATAGGGTTTTCACATTAGTGAAAATAATAGTGTTTATTTTGGAGTATGTTAAACAGCGTTACTACGGTTCTTAAAAATTGTGAGTGGACTCCTTATAAGGCTGCAATGAACCTCCTTTCGGCTTAACGGGTAGTTTTGTAACACCCGATATATAGGAGGAATGCATATCTCTAGAGATATCATACATTTCTTCCACCTCATCATCGGGATGGGCCGACGCTGGTGCGTAAACCTGTATGATCTTCAATGAATACCGTTTTATGATTCTGAGTGTAAGGTATGCAGCCCTCGTTGACAAACTCACTATCTTTACAAAGTTGTTAACGAGGGGCTTGTGGACGATAAATTCGACACCTCCTTGTGACAGATGGTCGCCCTCTATCATGGTGATAGAACAAGTTGCCGAATCCGAGGATTACCGTGTCCTCCCCATCTCTTCGGACCTCCGATAATTCTACAATATTCCAACGAAACATCTCTTCTTCCAGCTCTAAGATCTTCTAGTCAATCCATAGGGTGCGAGGGTTACATGTTGCCTGGTCGAGTCGTCTTAGGTGACAACTGAATCTACACTGGAGATTCTTAACACTCCCCCGTCTCCCCATTTTTAGGCTAAGATTTATGGTCACTAAATTGGACAACTTAATACAAATAACTAACAGTGCGTGAAGCCAGTGATGAATTATGGATCTGAGACGTGGTACTTCACTGCTGACCGTATGAGGACGCTCAAGACAAACTAATGACGTATCATGCTAAAACCCTTCGTAAAACGTATAGGTTTGTACCCTTTCACATGAAGGTGCAAAATTACAGAAAGTTGTTTGAGGAATACCTGTTGCTTGCCCAATCAATCATTTGCAGGAAATCTTTTTCTGCGCTCTTTTCTACCCCTTGTACAATATTTGCATTAGTCCGCTTTGTAGATTCAGTTTGGATCTCTGTAATCAATCAACCCACGTAAACTGACAGATTCATTTATTTTTGCTTGTACTAAGTATTACATTTCTAAATAAATATAAAAAATGAAAAAAAAAATATTGACAGAAAGCAACTACGAAACAGGTATTTGTTGGTATCCACAGTGGGTAAGTCAGTAACATTGGTGCCTATTTAGAAATTGAAATTATATTGAAAATCCTAATCATGTTACGAAGTGTATAAAGTAGTTTTGGGTCTAAGTATGTGAGTGCCACGTGTGTAGTACCAAAAATATCATGCTTTCTCGCAAGCCCGTAAGCCCTCCTGGACATAAGATTATGACATATCGCCCGTATAATAAAATCGCCATGATTTGTGGTGGGCTGGCAACCTCAGTAATAATAATTAGTAATAATATCCACCAGTCCGAACTTCGGTAACGGCAGCTAGTGTCATTGGAGAGTAGCCATCAGCGCATGACAGGATTATAGTGCAGGAGTGTGTGCATATACACAGCTACCCGCTGAAATTACTCACTCTAATAAAAGGCATTTACTTCCATTAGTCCAATGAGATAGCAACTAGACACGAGCGGAGAGAGCTCAGGCGCAAGAACAACGGCACAAGAGGTACCGTGGTGAAACCCTTCCAATTTTCTGAGCATGGGGTTAAAAAATTGGCGCAAATTTCTGTACGGAAAAACCCTGTGAATTTCATGACAATGACAAAACCTAATAACTGATTTCTAACCGACCCGGGAAGAGAATCAAGTACCATATGATAAGCAGACGCGATTACGACCACTGGAATCGCGCTTCAAATTTTATATCTAGTATAAGCACGAGCCCACGCCACGCGATAATCCTCATCGGTGATGATGAGCTAACAGCATGAACAACCATATCGAATAATTCAACCGGTGTGCTAACTAATAAAATTTAATAAGTGACATTCTATATACATAGACACTGTTGCCGGGAACCCCTGATGTGAATATTTACTAATACCTGGTTACAATTTTATAACGTTTCGTTTTCTTATACAATTCGTTGTACCATACATGAAGTTCAGGGAAACGTAATTTAAGTGGTTACAAAGCAGAAAATAATTCATAATTTCTCACTTCAAAATTCTCTTAAAATAAGTGGGCGGAGACTGTGCCCAGGAGTGGGACATATGTTCAACCGGCATTCTACACATCAAACTACAGGGCAAATACACGTTCCTACATATAATAAATTTGAGTATTTTTTTATTACATCTCGTGAAAACACTATTTTATTTTTAATTAAAATATATTTATAATTGAAAATTACGTTTCGGTAAATTAACACAGGCTCAAATATGATAAAAGGTACTAAAACTTTACCCACTTACACGGTAACGAATATATTTTTCGAACAAAATCCCTTTAAGTAAAGAAATCAACAATGTCAAACAGAAATGACAGTAGAAATGCTGGGACATGTAGACCGCGCTGAACACTTCATATATCAATACAAATACGAACGAGATGACGTCGTGACACCATGTTGCCACATTGCGGTGTCGCTTGTGAATTGATACCATTTTCTCATTTCTCCTGTTTAGTTTATTGTCTTATCGTCATGGCCGTTTATAAAGCCCATAATATTTACAAGAGATACTAATACGAGAAATCTATTGATTTCTAAGCGCGAAGTTTACAGTTTGTAATGTATTTTATTAATTGTTTATTTAGTTATTTAAGCTTCGTTGTACAGAAATGTAAAAAGGCAGAATTAGCGCGTTCTCTACCAGTCAAGCCATAAGGAAGCTATTAATAATACTCCGAATGTAATTTTAGTAGCTGTTACTTTTTTGAAAGAATCAAAGAAAAATAAACACAATCATGAACTTCATAAATTCTTAGGCAGTATATTTAACTCTTGAATATTAGCGCAAATACACTTAATATGAGTAGATTAGAAAAAGGTTCGGATGAACCGTCAGAAATATGAGTCTATGCTCAGTAGTTAACATATTTCAAGGCTCATATATATGTTTTAGTACAAATACTAACTGCCACCGGATTTTCAATTCTGCCTTAATCACCCTGTAACAATAACTTGTACGCGAATATTTATTTCATATGTGTATCATTGGATTAGTAACAAATCTTAAGCCACCACTAATCAATAATTCGCGATGCTGAGAAAAACTAAATAATAATATTATATATTTGTATATATGTATATATGTACTATTATCCTCAGAACCACGTCAAAATTTAAAATTTAGCTATATCAGATTCTACTATCCTCATGATGCCTCGCTTAGAGAAACAACATGTGTCGCATGATAGACAGTTTATATTTCCCAGTGTAGATGTTAAATTTGTGTTCGAAATGTTGAGTTCATAATAACAATGTTTGTGGAAGGCGTTACTTAAAAATTTATTAAAGATAAGTTTAAAATCACTTTTTCCCCCCAAAATCGCGTAAAATATCAATGCCACCTCTAAACCTAACACTGGGAAACAAACAGTTGTCGATAACACGACACGAGTTATGCCTCTAACGTATGTACCACTACGCAGATTCTATTTTTTCGTTAATGCATCCTATTAACGAAAAAAATAGAATCTGCGTTAGCTAACCGCTAGAGTATTTGAATTTTTTTCACGCTGATATTAATAACATTATATTTTTACAATTTTGAAGAAATAATTTTTTTTCGTACATAGAAACGTAGGCTCATAGTATTATAAACCTCAAACATTAGGTGCCCTATCACTGGTCACTCTTTATTAGCATAGCTGTCCGTCGGAATAATTTACGGCCGACGGCCGGTCGTAATTTGGACAAATTATAACGGGTGCGAAGGGAAATTACGTTGGTGCGAACCTCAACCGGCCGAAAAATTAGACCCGACATGGTACGCTTTCAATCACCGACCCTCCGCTTCTTTTAAGTGAGTTTAGTAAACGTTTGTTTTGTGTAATTAAACTCTTGAATAGTTTTAAAAAATAGATTTGATGAAGGTGTTCTTCATAAAAATAAGAATAATAAAAATGTTTCAAATTAGATTATGTGAAAAACCGAAGTTCTTATTGCCCACGTATAGAGCATAAGGCTGTTCTATTTAGACTTAGATTTTGAACGATTGAGCAACGACCAACCAAACATACACATTTACATTCATAATGTTAATAATATACTAGATAAAAGTTCACCTTTATTTAAAAAAATTGCTATTTATTTTAAAACATTTACTGATATTAATCTTTTTTTATTGGATAAAATTAATTTTATGGATTTTATCGATTAAACTTCTCACTGCTTTGCGGCCCATGTTCAGGGGGGGAGTTACTGAAGTATTTGGTGTTCTAAGTAATCTTGAAACGTTGCGGTGGTACCTTGGTGATACCCTATATATATATATATATATAAATTTCGATTACCTTGCGTAATGTCCTTGGTAGGAGTCGGTGTTCTTTTGCGAGAATTTTTAGTTTATCAAATCCGACGTAATGATCACATTCACCGGCTACAAAGTTCTCATTTTGATTTTTAATTTGTTTCAGGTAATACAGTCACAATCAGGCTTGTACATTTCTCATGCATCCCGTAAAGAATAATTTATACTTGACGGATGAGAAACATTGACTAAACTTCGTCAGCTGCTGGTAATATTTTCTTACTAATTATTATTTTTATTAAAGTTTTCTGTACATTGATTTTCCAATTTGTTAAAATATTAATATACTTTTAATCTTAAAATATCAAACGAATCAGACGTCAAGTTTATTTAATTATCAGGTGGCAAGCTCTTACTATAGTGGTTCTCGGTCCGATTACAAACACCGTCACGCTTATCTGGTGGATCGGTGATCAAATTACCAAAAAGTCGCAGCTTTGTTATGTTGTTCTCCCTTGTCGGTGTAGATATTTACTGCCACTGCTAGTGTACTCCATTCAGGTAGTGTTGAAAACACTTTTCCTTTATTAATAATTAAATATAATATATCGAAATCCTTTGAGGTAGGATCCTGTCATTATATTAACTAAGCGAATATATGCCAAGTTTAAAATAGTAGCTTAGTGCTGTTGGGTTTCGTATGGTGAGTGTGAAGAACTGGAGAACCTGTTTACTGAAGACGAAGCATTTCTTCTTAGTTCTCACAGACAATCGTTCTACGTTTTGATTTTTCATTAAGGATATATGTAGATGCCTATGGACCATAGGATTCACTTACCATCAGGTGGATTGTGCGCCCATTTGTTATCCTTATTCTATAAGTACCATTACTATATGAAAAATCATGCCTGCTATTAGCAGATGGTAAGCTAAACAGCTAGCTAAATAAATAGCTGCGATGTGAAATTTATGTCGCTACATGGCGTGTTCTACACTGATAAATCATTTAATTTTCAAGATATAGTCTTTGTTTTTCTTTATGTTCAAATTGCCGTATAGTGGCTGGGTCAGAGAATGCTCTACCCCATGTCATTCTATTGGTGTCGTAAGAGGCGATTTAGGGAAATGAAATGGGAGGTGGGTAGCAGAAAATAAGAAAAATACTGTCGGAGAGGCTTCAGATGTGGCCTTTTAATAGACTAGATAAATGCATGAATCAATTAATTCATGAAATTTATAACTAGAACTATAAACTTTTTGAACATAATACTTGTTTGTCTTATAAGAATATGTTTCAAGTTTTTATATTAACGCAAACTATAATGTTGTTCAGTACATTTAATAAAACTATTTTTACGGTTATTATCGCGTTTATTATAACTCGCTATTGTCTCTGTTCAACGCAATTAGGTTTCTACATTTACCAGTTACATATTTATGCGTACAAATGTTTAGTAACACAATATTTTGACACTAGATGGCACTGCTAAAACCGTTGTATCCCTAATTCTCGATATCATTTACCCTTTGCAAATAGTATTAGTAGCTAAACTCCATAATTAATGAAGGTCAATTTGACATATTATAGTTTGGTCATTACATGTACCTACAATCTTTAAGCTGAAGATAACAACGGGATCAATTTAAGTTTCAAGTTTTTTCGGTTATTTTTTAAAACGTTACACTAGGACTTTCAGCTGTATCGTAGAGAAAATTTATAAAACTTAAATTGCACTAAGACAAACATCCAGAACCGGAACAATTATTTTTAAGCAATACAAATATTTGTTCCGTGCGGGGTTCAAACCCGCAGTCCCCAGTGCAGCCAGTCATGCTAAGCCACTGCGCCACGGAGCCGTCAATTTGATAAAATTTGATAGCAGAACATCAAATAATATCACACACACAAAGAAACTTTATCCCCACCATGGACGATGTAATGTACACGAAACGTCGAGAATTAAACGTAATAAAATCGGCAAAGTAATTTCGATAAACAAAGTGTGAAAATTAATAACCTCCGTTCACTTTATTAGAAAATTATAAATTTTTCACAAAATTCGTTCGAAAAATATTTATTTTTCTTTAGTCGACCGCAAAATCTATTTCGATTAAAAACCGCGTCGAAAACACGCGAGCCTCACGGTTCGCTGTTGTAATGCGCGGTTTTGTTCACATTTATTATGAAGGCTTTTAAAGGAAAATATTACTTTTAATAAGTGAGTAAAGTCGTCCCCATTTCTGACGTTGAAAACGAAAATTAAAATAGAAATATTGCTTTCAAATACTGTCTAAAAGGAAAAGGTGTATTTTGGAAATGAACATGACGTTCTGAAAGTCAACATGATTATGATGAAGAACGCGATAATAACACACTTTCTTAACTATTGATTTGTAGTTTGTGTTAATGATATAAAGTCCACATTTGAAGATAATTTCTACGTTTCACGTTCCATAGTAGTATAGTCGTTCTATACGGTTTTTATTATCTCTACCGTAATTATATTTTATGAAAAGTAAAGTTTTAAAGTAAAGTTACAGCCTATATACGTCCTACTGCTGAGCACAGGCCTCCGCTCATTTTTGAGACGGTTTTAGGGCAAGGAATTGTCCGCCGCGCTGCCCCAATGCGTGTTGGCGAACTTCACACGTCTTCGAAATACTTTTTCTTATTTCTCTGACATACAGGTTTCCTCACGATGTTTTCCTTCACCGCCGAGCACTTAAAATTGCAATTAACAATTTCGTTGGTGCCGGTGGGGTTCGAACCCGGTTTGCTCGCGTATTGTGAAATTTACAGCGAGCGCTAACCATCTGAGCCACCACGGCTCTAATCTGAACTATATTTTATAATTCTTGATAATTTTAAAAATATTTGGTATTTTTCAGACACTCTAAATGCAATTATCCGCACCATATAAAAGACATAAATATAGACGAGAATTATTATGGAAATACAGAAATCTGATCGGTTATACACATTAGCCTAAAACAGATTCTTCTGAAGATTTAAAATCAGATATCGTGAACTCTCAGTGATTAGTTACCATTTACAGTCGATATAAATGCCTCAAAGTTCTCTATTGGTGCTGTTCGCTCGCAAGATTCAAGACCAATTATTATTATAATGAGCTGTGATGTGAATACAAATATCTGTGTGCTAGCTGCCTATGACAATACAAAACCCGATTTTACCCCCGCGTGTAGTAAGAGGCGAAAAGCGAAAGAAATAATTAATGATGATGGAAGAAATATTTTTCTGCCTACAAGTCCAACTGAATAGCCGGAACACTGTTGAGTTCCGGTATGAAAGGTATAGAGAGCCGGAAGTTCGTATAACTGCAGGATGTAAAGTTTTTCATCTCAGTTGTTGGAGGTGACGACGCATCTTTAGCCTTCTTTTTTTAAATCGGCTGCAGGTGTCAATATGCTGCGGTAGCCGTTTGCCATCTAGTGGACTGTAAATAAGTTTGTCACTTCAGTTTTATTTTTAAAAGAAACTTCTAAATTGGAGGAGACAGTCGGGGTTTTAGTTCTTCTATATATTTGTCTTGACTGTCTCGTTAGTGTAATGGTTGTAGAAGTGCGACTGCTGATAATGAGGTCCTAGGTTCGAATCACGGGTCGGGCCAGAAAAACAATTATCGAGTTTTTCCGTCGAAAAATTCTCAGTAGCTGCCCGGAGTCAGAAAGTTGGCGGTGTCTCATCCCTGTGCCTTAGAAAGCACGTCAAGCGTTGGTACTGCGCCTGATCTCTCTCCGGCCGTGTCGGTTTACCGTCCCATCGGAATATGAGTGTGAGGGAAAAGAGACTGCACTTTTTCTTGCGCATACACTTGGGCACTATAACCCCATCCTGCGCCGATGGCTAGTCTCCGTTGAGGCAGGCCGCCGTGACCGAAATTCGGTCTGGAGGACATTATGATTATTATAATATTCGTATTAGAACCGACTTCTTTAGCTATCGAAGACGGCTTCAACTTTTTATTATAGGTTTAATTTTGCAGTTATTGAATTGATATTACATATTTGGAAGAGTACAATCGAATATCCAATAGCGAAAAAAATCTGCACACTCATAGCGAGTGTAGAATATGATGTTTCAGTATCATCAATCACCCTTGTCAGCACGTCCTGTTACTGCCATTTTTGCTCGTTTTATTGTCGACCGGTCGTTGACGAATGTGCTATTCATCGATATAGGAGTCTCTTGATAACAATTAATAAATTGGTTATAGAAAGGGTACATCAATACAATATATATGCATGTGATGATGGTAGTTATAATATATCACCCATTTTCGTCCCTTGGAAGAAAAGGGATGATGAAAGTTCACTAAAGATTTTGAAGCCTCCAACATGTTACTGAATAATCATCTCGTACACATCTGCATGAATTTTGGACGCCGATCTTTCTGCAAAGCTTAATAAAAATGCCAATCCGTCATCATCCTTCCTAAAGAATAGTTTCATCTCAAACAGTGGACGAATTCACGGATTGGAAAAAAGAAAGATATTGAGTAACATTTCGTGAAATATCTAAAGGATTAAAATTTATATTTACCAACCAATTATTATAATATAAAAATGACTTATAATAACCTCTGTGATCGCTATCACACTGTTTCAAATATATAACTGATTGCTATATTGTAGATTATTATAAAGTTTTATTGAAAAAAAATGGATCACGCTAGGTTTCTTTCCAGGGCGAGTTTAGTTTTCTGAACTTGTGGTAAACGAAAAGGATAAAGTTTTTGAATAATAATTAATTATTGTATTTTATTTTTTACTATCCTTTTTCTTTCTTTGCAATTTTGGTTGAAAGAATCTAATGGATACAGTAGCCATGAATTGAACCGATTTTATAAAAAAAATATTTTAAACTTCGTTGCAACTCTGTTTTTTCTTAATATTTAATATTGAACAAGAGATTATAATAATAATGTCCTACAGACCGAATTTCAGTCAGTCTCAACGGAGAATATCCATCTGCGCAGAACAGGATAATGGTGCACGAGTGCACTCCTGCACTCTCTCTTCCCTCACTCTATAGCCCGATAGAACGGTAATCCGACACGAAGAGCGAGAGATCAGGCGCAGGACCAACAAAGCATGTTCTGAGCTTTCCCAAGGTACGGAGATAAAACACCGGCAACGTGAATTTCTTGACAAAAAAACCCAATTACTCCTTTTTGGCCCGACTCGGGATTTGAACTCGGGAACTCATGATCAGCAGTCATATTTACGACCTCTATACCAATGAGTCAGTCAACAAGATATTATGTTATGTGTTCTTTTATAAATATTAAAAGTTCATCTCAAGGATAACACAAAACTTATCAATAAAAACTAATCCCAACAGAAAGCATGTCCAATTGACGACATATTTATAAAAATCTATTTTTATTAAAATATAAAATTGTCTAAACAAAAGTCTAGACGAAGCATAATAACTTCGTAACTATTTAAACCTTCGTGCCTTACTCAACTGAAAGGATTCCAGTATGTACATTCTTCGTATATTCTAGACTTGATTAGCAAAAGTATTTACAAACAGTTGCTTTATGAGCGTAGCAATCCTGCAACAAATATTTGTTTGGTAATTTAGTCCCTTTTCATTCGTAGTAACTAACGAGGAGGGAGACTTTTATAAATTTACCGATTCTCATTTTACCGATGTACGATATCAAGTTCTATCGGTGCAGGGTGTACTTCAAAGCGTCTGGTTGCTAGGCAACAACCTGTACGCGAACATATCGGGTACGCTGGGGCGGGCGGATCGTAAACTTTGTTTTATAGTAAACAAGTGCATTGTTTGCGAACGTAAAATCAATCAATGATAGCAAATATGTTGCAGTAATTTTGAGCGCTGTACGAAGTCGTCTCATAATAAGCGGTAAAATAAAAATAAAATATAATATTACTTGTTAATGGTTTTATTGCATTTAATTTTAGTGCCTATATCCGGCGTCCTATATATATG
>DWHP01007671.1:0-10853 GCA_018247895.1 Parnassius honrathi
TGAATAAATACGACAACATAGTAAACTAGGTTTATCGTATTTCGAACACCTTATTGTTGTGAGCGTTAACAGACTCCCATGTTCCATAAACAACACTTTTGAAAAAAAATGGAGGAAGTTTTTGCTAAGCTTGATAAACAGAATAAATATGTTGTAATATGTGAAGACTTTAACATCATTTTCCCACAGGATTCCCCCACCAATATTAAATTTAGATTCTTATAGTCTTTTTAATTTATTTTTGGAGCCAACGCGTATTGGTGAATCTAGTGCAACTTGTAAACATAACATTTTAACAAATATTAAGCCGTTCCATAAATGAATAATTCAAAAATTAAGCTCGGATCGCTGTGGACAATTTTCGTTGTGTTTGTGCCAGTAAATGCACGTCGCTTGAAGAAGTTTGGAAGTAACATAGTTAAAAAAAACATCCATCACCTTCACACCAAAATAATCCAGACTTTGTAAGAAACATTATTCACGCTTATTTGCAACGAATTCGATAATACTTTTACTTCTAAAATATTCTCCTTAAACAATCGCAAGGCATTCAATGAATGAAATGAAGACAAATGTTATAAGAACTTTACAATAGACATATAATCTTACCGTCGAATCAAGGGAATATGCAAAAAAAATGTTAAAAAATATTTAAAAGGGTGTGCTCCATAAACATTGTAATTGAGCAATAAAATAAAGACGGCTTCTAATAAAATATAAGAAAAAAATATAGACTATGGGGACAGCGACTGACACTGAAACTATAATATTTGCTTTACAGAAGAGGCTTATTACAGCAATCTATGATTTAAAACCTAAAAATTCGTAAAGACAAAAATTTAAGGAAATTAATATATTAATTTCGGCCTCTAAATACATTTATGAAAATGTAATCTACGTACACAAAAATAAAAGTAGTTTTACAAAAATAAGTGATTATTATTCTGTAAATACATGAAACGGATACAAGCTAGTAGTCTTGGGGCGATGTATACGCTTTTACAACAAAATCCCAGAAAATATACAAAATTTGACCTAAACAAAGTTCAAAAACTATTCAAATAAGGTTGTATAAAAAGGGTTACTATATTGTTAAAGAATTTATGGATGATAATATCTCCTGGCTAATGTGACCAAGCTATTTCTAATTTGTTTTGTGTTGTTAATTGTAACATACATGATTGTAAGCTGCTATTTAAAAAAATAGTCCCGCTGAGTTTCTTGCTGGTTCTTTCCAGGTTAAAGGATTTTTTCCAAATCAGACGTAAATAAAAAAAGTGATTTTTGATATGCATTATTTGTAATCTATATTGAATAAAAAATTTTCTGTTTCTGTTTCTTCTCAAAAAGGTGAGATATTACCCTATATAAATTTACTTTTAGATTAAAAATATGACAAAAGGACAAAAGAAGTAAAGTTAAATCTGGAAATGCTAAGTGAAGTAGGGACAAAAAAATACACTCCAACTTGCTGACTCAAAGGAGAAAGTAAAATTAAGGTGAAGAAAAAGCAAACTTGCATATCACAGTAATTTCAAGCTTCCAGATTTGCATTTTTGAACGAATCCCACCCACCAGGCGAATGGAATACTCAAGTAGATTTTGCTTTTGTCTCAATTTCCGCTACTTTTCGCTAATAACTTACGTTGGAAGTGACCTTCATTTCCAGTTTGTTTTCTAATGGAAAGGTTAAGTGAAACAAAGTATTATATTTTATTACGTGGTAAAGCCATGTTGCAGCTATGTTTTAGTGGTAGCACAGAGTATACAGAAATAGCGTAAAATAGTAGCTTAATGCTGCTGTGTTTCGTGTGGAGAACCGGAGACCCTACTGAAATTGAGTTATCCCACGTCAGTCTTCAGGGGTGGCAATGCGTCTGCATTTTGATTCTTATCTATGGGCCATAGTAATCACATAACAGCTGGTGGACTATGTGACCGTTTGTCACTCTTATCCTATAAAGAAGGTATATTACTTTGTTAGTAGCTGTTATTTTTATTAGTTTTAGTACTTTGGAAGTAAATTTAAATAAATTTTTATAGAAAGTATAATCGTTAAAAGGAGTCTGTATATAACTTAGGAGTCGACAACTTTTTTAATTGTATGATTTTTAATAATTTTTTTGAATAATCAAATCGTAACTCAAAATTAAAATTGTATTGGGATATGGTCCTGGGAAGGGGTAAAGAGGGATTGTCATGGGGCGATCAGCGCTGGTGACACTGTATTTGAAATTAATGTGATGCACGTAGCGTCAACCATATTTTTTGTTGCGAGGATGGCATGTAGGGTCAATCATATCTTTTAACTAGATAATCCTTTTCCTGGGCTTTGGTGGCTACGAGCTTGCTGTAAATTTCACGTGAGCAACCCGGATTTAATCGCTGCTGGTATCTATGAAACTATTTATTGCAATTTTAAGTGCTGATTTACCACGAATTCTGCGGTGAAGGGAAACGTCATGAGCAATGCTGTATATCTAGAAGAAGAATTAAGAAAAAATATTTCGAAGATATGTGAAGGTTGCCAACACGCATTGGGGCAGCGCGGCGGGCATTTGCTTGCCATAAAACTCTCTCAGAAATAAAAGGCTGCATATCTGAGAATTAGGAAAAGTATTTCGAGGATATGTGGAGTTCGATAACACGCATTGGGGCATCGCGACGGACATTTGCTTGCCATAAAACTCTCTAAGAAATAAAAGGAGCCCTGTGCCCTGTACTGCGACGTACGTAAAGTTCTCTATTGCACGTAGGCCACGTAACTGGTTGCTTCATATAGGGGATATTTGCCATAGTTTCCATACTCGGTATTCGGGTTGGCAACCGCAGTCTATTTATTTTATTAAAAAATTAAAATTTAGGTCGCTCCACATCTTTGTCCCTTCTTCCGACACTCAAGAGACGATATTGGGTCGTGGATATTCCTACAATACCACTACACGGAAAATTAAATATATTAGATATGAATGAAATAGGCATGAATTAATTATTTTTTACTTAATGTCTATATCAGCATTCAAAATTACAATCAACAATTTTATCGGTGTCAGCGGGATCGACCCTACTTGCTATTTTACCAGGTGCTGAAAGGAAATCTCATGAGGAAACTTTGAAATTTCCTTATAAGGTTAGGCCTGAGAAATTAAAAAAAATATTCTTATTCAGCAGTGCGGCAGACATTTCATTGCTCTGAACCCTCTCAAAAATGAAAGAATGCCTGTGGCTCAAAGAAGTTGACGGTCAAAAATGAGTACATAGTCTACTTGATGATATGTGTCCACTTACCATTTAAAAAAATATTTGTTTGATAAGTGCATTCATGCGCACGATCCAGATACTTGTACAAAATTTTATGTAGTAAAATTCTATTCCATTCTATTTTAGTGGAACACTTAAAGTGGCAGGCTAAACAAGGTTCGACGTTTTTTTTTATATAGTAGAGGGGCAAACGAGCATGCGGCTCACCTGATGTTAAGTGACTACCGCCGCCCATGGTTGATCATGGGCGGCGGTAGTCACTTAACATCTACACACTAGGGCAATTGCAGGTGCGTTGCCGGTCCTATAGAAAGGAGTAAGCTCTTTTCTTGAAGGTCCCCAGGTCGTATCGGTCCGGAGAAATTGCCGGTGGTAAACTATTCCACAGAGAGGTCGTACGTGGAAGAAAACTCCTTGTGAAACGTAAAGTGGTGGACCGCCAAGCGTCCAGATGGTGTGGATGTTATCAGGACGTTTGCCGCGTATTACGTTCACGAAATTTGGCGGCTGGAATTAATCCGAACAATCCCTCAGAGCACTCCTCATGGTATATGCGAAAGAAAATGCAAAGAGATGCAAGATCTCTTCGCAGCGCCGGTGAATCGAGCCGATCGGAAAGCACTCGGTTGTCAACGATTTGAGCTGCTCTGCGCTGGATGCGGTCAAGTGGAAGGAGCTGGTATTGGGGAGCCTTGTAAAGTTGCAGGCGGTGTGCCGACATGTAATACTGTCCCGCTCTGCTGAGCACGCAAAGCTTTTTAGAAGCCAATTTGGCCTTCTTATCCAAGTGACCACAAAACTGCACGTCACTCGATATGTCGACGCCGAGAATTCTGATACTGGCTGTGGCAACAAGGAGTGCCGTGAAACTGAGAAGATACGACACAGGGGTTCTTTTTAGCGGTTAACGCGCAAACTTGTGTCTTCTGAAGGTTAAACTGGCAAAGACTCGACTTCAGACAAAAGTTTGTCCCGTTACTCGGAGACGATTTCCCGAGAAATATTGGCACGTCGGTGTACAGAGCATCACTAGTGCTGTCATCTGCATAGCATTGAATGTTACGGGTTTGCAACATATCATTGTTAAGCAGAAGAAACAGCGTTGGCGATAGCGTGCAGCCTTGTGGAACACCAGCATTATTGGGCTTGTAATCAGAGCTTGCACCGTCTACAACGACCTTGATGCTCTGATCTGCAAGAAAGCTGGTGATTTGCACAATTTATCGGGAAGCCCATAGGAAGGGAGCTTCGAAAGAAGCGCTTTGTGCCAAACCCGATCGAAGGTCTTCGCAATGTCCATACTAACGGCCAATGCCTCCCCTTTGGACTCCACTGCCTCCGCCCATCTATGAATTAAGTAGACCAAAAGATCACCAGCTGATCGACCACGACGAAAACCATATTGGCGATCACTAATCAGCTGGTGATCCTCAAGGTACCTCATGAGCTGGCAGTCGACAATGGACTCCATTGTTTTGGAAAACAAGGAGGTGATGGCGATAGGCCGGTAGTTGGATCAGAGTGGTCGCCTTTTTTAGGAATTCAGTGGATAAAAGCTATCTCCATGCTTTTGGGCCTACACCTTGGGAGTAATATTACCGGAAAAGACGTGTTAAAACTGGTGCCAACTATGGAGCACACGTCCTTAGCACGATTGTGGGTTTCCGTCAGGCCCACTCGACTGGTGGATGTCCAGAAGAGTGCTTTACGAACCAAACGCTGTATGAACTGTGCTTCCGGCTTGGAGCACTCACACCGCTGGATGTTCGGCGGCGTACTTCCCCCATCATCGAGAGTCGAGTTGGACGCAAAGAAAGACTCTAGCAGATCGGCTTCCTCCTATTCCGGTATGGGCCAGTGAGTCGTCCTCACTGTGGAGAGATGGAAGAGATGGCTGACAGAAATTCCCCTGGACAGCCTTGGCGAGAGACCAGAATGCATGAGTTCCAGAAGGAAGGCGAACTAGTTTCTTGCCAATTCTGCCTATGTGTTCCGACTTAGGCGGAATTATACTTCTTTTTTAGAGCGCTGGTGTTTACATCCAAGGACGTTGATGCGTCAACCCAGGCTTGGTAGCACTCCTGCTTACAGCATGATGCTATTTTACAGGAGCGACCAAACCATGGCTGAGATTTACCTCCGATGGGTACCACATAGGAAGGAATAAAATGTTCCATACCCTGAAGTACCATATCAGCGGGTAGGAGAGATACGAGACATCAGCCGGAGAGGACACCTGTGTCTCCGTCAGAAAGAGCAGAGCCGGCCTCGCCATCTTGAGATGGTAGTGGACAGCGTTTAGGTTAAAGTGAAGTCCCCTGATATTGCAGAAAGTCACGGATAGCGTGGCAGGGGTCACCTTGGCTTCTTTGCTCCTTTTGCCCCAAGCACTTTTAATCTTGAGCGGAATTTTGCCCCCACCTCAGAAGATGCGGGGCAGCCTGAGCACCCACACTAAGGTGTGGAGTAACTTGGTCATGGATGCTCAGTGTGGGATTCTCTAGGGGTACTGGTACCCTCCTGGGGTAGTCTACAATTAATTCGGCTACCATGTTGATGGGGGAGGGATTTGGTCCTCCGGCCACCCACACTCACCAGACGAAATGCTGAAGCAGATCCCCCACTTCCCACTGGTATTCTGTGAGGTCGTGATACCACCCCAGCTTGAGCCGGCCCATTATGTGCAACAGCAAAGCTGCCGTGTGGCTAAACTGATAGCAAAGAGCCCTAATTTATTATGGGGCACAATAGTGCCTTGTACATGTATTTACATAATGTTTTACAGAGTGTTATTTCTCCTATACACTAGCTTAAACATTATTTCAATGTGATGCTAGAAGAATTAAAACCCACACTTCAAAAGATTTTATATGGAAATTAATTAATCTTTTTAGTTGTCTGGTTTTAAGAACATATTAAGAAATCTTTCTTTTCATTTCAAAAAGTCTTTCTTTTCATCTTTACCGTTGGGTTACAAGCCTATGTTTCTTGAAATTTTATTAAAACCACATTAAAGTACTAATACGTTATAAATGAAATAAAACTGAACATTGAAGGCTAAGCATCATTAATTTGGTTTTCAATTTACTTACCATGTTTTCCTCGAATTACGTCAAGATATGTACACAAATTAGGGTGTTCTATATTTAATAAACGTTGCGCTCTTCCGAGGATTGATATTGAACTGGGTGTTAACGGCAATCCATTACTGCCGCATGTTTCTCCTGGGTGGTTTTTCGCGAAATATGTACAGGCAGCGAAAACATATTTATCGTCGTTATCATCTCTCATTATTACTAAAATTTCACCTTATTACTTAGTTAAAAAAAAACAATTTTGTTTTCTATTTTCTTTTCAAGTTTCTCTAATCTACCTCCCACTACCTTTTGTCAATTAATGTCATATTGTCGGTATTCATTTTCACTTTTCACCACTGACCACTATCATATATCGGTATTATCTCTATGCTTTTCAGGTACCTATACAAAAAGTACCCTGTGTTGTCTGTTCTCGTAATTATTTTTGGATTGGATGCTTGTTCTTTAAGCCATTTTTTCATTCATTTAATATTTTCATTCGAGATCTTCGTTTTTATAGATTTTTTGTTCACTATATGCTGTGATGCGTCACACTACGAAGTTCATGGGAAATTTTGTAGACAGCTCAACCCAGCGGACAGTTGATATGAAGGTGGGCAAAGTGTATCATTTTTGCGATTGGAACATTTGCATCTGCGTCACTGAAATGTTCCGAAACAATTTTGTAGTCATAATTAGCCTTATTTACTATATCCTTTCTAGTCCGGTGGCTTTGCGAATTGTGATTTTTTTTGATTGATTGAGTTCTATAAATATATAATTACAAATGAAAATGGGACGATAAATATACATAAATATAAATAAAATAAGATTAATTCAAAAATAAGTAAATACCGAGGGTTAGGGGGAAAGGGTAAGAAATGGGCGGACGATGCGGACGGTATCGAGGAGTACCGCCTTCTGTATAAGGGCCCTTATTATTATTACCATTATTATTTGGAGTACCTATACAGTTTTCTCATCTGGTTTGGTTCTATACATATATAATTATAAACTAAAATGAAAAGATAAATATACATAAATATCAATAAAATAAAATGAATACAAAAAATACATAAATTAATAAAGGTCCACCCAGATGGAAGCCCTCGGCAGGGGAGACCAAACGGCCGAGGGTTAGGAGGAAAGGGAAAGAAACCGGCGAACGATAAGGGCGGTATCGAGAAGCACCGCCTTCTGCATTTGAGCCCGGAGCGGTCCGTCACGGAGTACCAGTCGCCTCAAATGACCGGAGAGGCTAACTGGGATTAGCCCATTCGCAAAGACCACTAGAGGAATAATTTCCTAAATTTAAATTTTTCACAAATATCCTTGACTGTGCCCGATCCATCAGCACAATATCGGGCTTATTCGCAGGAATAGTCCTGTCTGTGATGATGGCCCGGTCCCAATAAAGCCAGGCTCGATCATTTTCAAGCACGGTTTATGGTAAGTACTTGCAATACGGCAATTTCCGGTCCACGCGACCGTATTTCAGAGCGAGCTCCTGGTGAAGAATTCTGGCTACTAGGTTGTGCCTGCGCAACTACTCAGAGTTGGAAAGCTCCAAGCAATCAAAGCGTCAAAGTCACCAAAGCGTAGCCAGTGGAGGGAGGCTACTGTGTTCACGAAAGGCTCATGTAGAGCCTTGTAGAACCTCCCGTGGAGCTCCTTCTACTTCCATACCGTCTCCCGGTCGAAAATGCTCTGCACTGCCGGGTCTTGCCATTGCTCGTTGGCTAAGGATAGAAGGGTAAGTCCTTTATCTTAAAAAATGACGTCCTTATAGGATGGATCATCCGATCTCGCCAGGGAGTAATTACGGAGGCTGTACGCTTTGCGATTATGCATGGTGAGCGCGCTCAAAAGGCCACGCTCACCATGCTTTTGCGGCAAGTACAGTCTCATTACCGACGGTTTCGGATGATGCATCCTATGGGACATCATATTAGTACGGACTTTTCTATCCAGGGCGTTAAGTTCAGTCTGAGTCCACCTGAGTATGCCAAGGGTATACATGAGGACAGGCATGACCCAACCATTATATGCGTGTGCCGTATGCTTATTCACACCAGACAAAAGGCTGTTAAGCACCTTGGTCAAGCGTGCATAAAACTTGTCGCAAACTGACTGTTTCATACCAGCCTCATCGGTACCGATGTTTTGTGACATACCCAGTTATCGGTATGTTTCAGTCTCGGAAAGGGTCTTTAAGTTGACGGACATAGATAAATCTATGTCTTCAGAGTTAGTAACCCTTCCCCTTTCAGCATAGAGGACCGCACACTTATCCTTTCCCAGCTTCATTCTAATAGAATTGCTAAAATCACAAGTGATGTTTAGCAATTTCACAAGATGGGAGGGACTAGAGGCAAATAACTTGAGGTCATCCGTATAGAAAAGATGACCCACTTTTGTACCTCCTTTCCGAAGCTGAAAACCCCTCCCGGAGACCTCCAGTAATGTACTGAAAGGGTTCAAAGGGAGGCAGAACCAGATTGGACTCAGACAATCACCCTGGAAGATACCACTTCTTTACCTTATGCAGCTTTCCGCAGCCGTCATCTGCTCACCCAGATGAAAAAGGATCGTACTCCACTGCCCCATACACTGCTCGAGGAAGTCTATAACTGTACAGTTAGTCTTGTACAGCTCGGGGACCCTCTTTAGCCACGTATGGGGCACCGAGTCGAATGCCTTTCTGTAGTCTATCCAGGCAGCGGAGAATTTCCGACGGTTGCGTTTCACCACTTTGCACACACTTGCAAATGACCGCGTCAGTGAGAAGTGGTTTCTGTGTTCCACGACCACTGATTTTTTGTTTAATTATTATTAGAGTTTAGGCTTAAAGATGTTTAACAAAGGTGAATTAGAAACATTTGTTTGTTCATTCAGCAGTGCAATGTTAGCGTTATTTTTTTTTTAAATCTCTAACCGTTCCGGCACACACAGGCGCAGCCATTTATTAGAAGTATTTAAGACTTTAAAGGAGTGGTCGTTGGCTAGGTTGTGTCCAGTATCCAAGAGATGTTTAAAATGGGATTTATCAGGACTGCAATATCTGTACGCGGCTAAATGTTCTTTATAACGTTTCCCGAAATTGCGACCAGCCTGACCCATGTAAACGGCGTGGCATTCGTCACAAACAAGTTTATAAATACCCGATTTTTGAATAGTGTTCAACTTATCTTTATTATTACAAATATTCCTAAGAACATTGTTTGTTTTGAATGCCACGTTAACGCTGTTTTGTCTAAGAGTATTAGCTATTTTTTTCCGATGTGGAGCCTAAGTAGGTCAAACTGCTCACATATCGCCGGACACTTCGAGGTTGAACCGCGTACAGAGAATTGCGAACGACGTGCTTTTGTTTCTTTTTAATAAGATTATTAATGAGATTTTTTTAAAAACCGTTAGAGACTGTAATTCGATATATTGTATGCTCTTTTAAATAATTTTCTTTACTTAATGGAACTGTGAACAGACGGTTAATATAACAATGACAAACGGCTAGTTTATGTTGCTATGGCTCATGGATGACAAGATGACGCGGGGATGACCGTCGGTATGAGTTGGCTTTCGATAAATTTGAAAAACATGCAACAACTCTTTTCTTGTTATTGTTAAGTCAAGCAAATTAAGGGAACAATCTTGTTCAAATTCAAGCTTAAAGGAGATGGCCAAAAATTGTATAAACCTGTGCCCCAGACTGTACAGAGCTGTAATCTATGCCATTTGAAAGTACAGATCTTCTATATAAAGAATTAGAAAAGTGCATGTATCTACGCAGTAGTGGACAAAAGTTATGAGATTTAAAAAAGTTGATTTTAGCAGTCGGTTATTATCACTATTACACAATGTAGACAGTAATAAAGTCCAAATTCATGAGTGTTGTGTAGGTTAATGCATATGCATGATGATTAGGATGTGTCCTAACTGGTTTAGCTAAAGAACACAAGGGCAGCAGTTTTTTTCAGTCTTTTTTTTATTTATTATTTGTAACTATTTTTTGTATTATTATATATAATTAATGCAATAATTGATCGAAGTATATTATACAGAAAATGATGAAGAAATTATGTATTACACCGTTTATAATTAGTGGAGCACTCGCGTGGGGCTACAGCACTTATTAAATAAAAGTAAAATACGATGAAACACAAATACGAAGAAAAAGCGTACATATTTATCATATACCGAGTGACACTTTGACTGTTTTGATGACGCTTAATGGACGGACTCAGTGTTGCAAGTACTAAAGTAAAATTAACCCAATTCTATAATGTAACGCTACATATTTAAGCTGTTGCTGTATTAAACAAATAAATAAAATCCTATTCTTTAGTGTATTGTGATTATTTTGATGTATTAATTCATTAATTGAAGGCTTGTTTTATACATAACATATCATAAGCAAAGTATTTTTATCAGTTTAGCTATTGTTTTTTCCCTACTCTGATCTGAGGTGTTATAGAGTGACTTCAAAGAGAAGAAATCACTTTAAGTACTTTTAAA
>DWHP01007672.1:0-10852 GCA_018247895.1 Parnassius honrathi
GCGTGTGCGTGTGCGTGTGCGTGTGCGTGTGCGTGTGCGTGTGCGTGTGCGTGTGCGTGTGCGTGTGCGTGTGCGCGCGCACGCGCGCGTGTGTGTGTGTGTGTGCGCGTGTGTGTATTACCTCAGATAACTTCTGAACGGCGTGACCGATTCAAATGAACTAAGCGCATTTCCATGTGTTTCATTAAACTTAGATTTCCTAAGAATTTTAACTAATTCGGACTGGTAGAGTTTGAGAAATCTCAAAAGTAAAACTTTTGAAAAACTGTTTTATTTTGGAATAATTCATAAATATTTAAAACCACGTCGATCACCGCTGGTCTCGTCAAAATCGGTTGATTCGTTCGTGAGATATGGTTAACGAAAAATTTTGAAAAAAATGTTTTTTTTTTAAATTACTCTGATATTTTGTATTCAACATCATAATTTAGTGAAATTTGGAGCGCTTTGCATTTGAAATTAGCGGGAACTTCCAGGGATGGCCTGCCGGGTCAACTAAATTTTTTGTTGTTTATTTCATTTTAGTAGAAATAAGTAAATTTTACAGTAACTAGTTACTACTTAAATAGACGATAGTCTAATAAAATAAAATAATTAAACAGATAGTAGTACTTTAATAGCCGTCTACCAAAAGTCATAAAATCTGAGATGTTTCTAAGCTTAATTCCTAATCTACAAAAAAGTTTTTAGTAGGTAATTATTAGTTTTTTAATTCATAAATTAACTGTAATCATGATAGAACTCTTATTATCCTTAGAGTTTAAATATAAAGATTTTTATATATGTATTGGTCAGATCTTAGAACTATAATATCATGAATTAGTCGATTATTGCATAAAATTATGGCATTCCATAAACATTTTACAGTGTTTGTTGACTATATCACTGACATAGCTTGACCAAATCAATGAATAGAGATCTTGTGGCGACATTAACAACTAAACACAGCATTGCTATCTCTATATACTTTTATATCGTAAAATAAGTTTATTATACACTGCTAGAATCGTTGATAGCGTATTTTGGCAGATGGTTCTGTTCTATATTCTGCTGAGTATTTGATAAAACCTACATCACTTTATGCCTAATTTATGTACTATATAATTGTTATGCGATTGAGCCACCACATTCTCATCTCAACTTATTATGGCTGAGTACTAGAGCGTACAGTGTTGATTTACATAAATTATATCTAATAATAACGCCACCTACTTACCGCTAAATAAACTAATAAAAAGCAACTGATCAAATTAAAGCCAATTCTGTTTAATACTTATTGTTGCAGTATCAAAAATTGTCAGACTTAAAATACGCAGAAACGTGGCCACTGTCCGTGTGATTTACCATAATTCTCACTTTGAGCGTTCAACAAAACTGCGATTAAGAAAGGAGGTCTTTAGTTGAATATATTGTGAGTCTATCAATACTTCACCAAGTGTTTTTTGTACCAAGTCTGATACAAGTAATTAAAAATTAAGTGCTGTGAGATTTTTTTTGTAATTGATGGAGTAGTTCGTGATATCGTTGATGTGGTCATCAAACGCGCAAAAGCTTCTTTTCGGTTTTTAAGAGTTTCATTTGAGAAGATACGAGAATCGTACGAGTATTGCTCGGCTCACGAGAGACAATGAAAGTATCTTCGAGGGAAAACCTTGATATATGAGTAGTTTTATAAAAGATTTATGGACATGTGAAAGCCGCTATTTCAAAGTATGGGTAATTAGAAGCCTTGTGTACTTTTAAGACAATTTTAAGACGTATGTAAGCAGCTTTTTTACTTTGTTTACTTTTACTCAGACTTTTCTAATAATTTGTCATGTATTAAGATAATTATCATATTTTTAGACAAACCTATTAATTTTTTGTGACAGCCCCGGTTTCATAGCTCACGTGAGTAAATTAACAGGTTTTTTGTTTTCTTCTAAACGTAAATTTCAAAGTACGTAAGCAATCCAAATTCCATCCGCGCCGACACTACTCATATTTTAATTACAATTTAAAGTTTCGATTTACCACGTTATCGGTGGTAGGGAAAATATCGAGAGGAAACCTGCATATCTGAGTAGTTATAAAACTATTCCAGAAATCATTTTTAGGTATATGTGAAGTCGGTAATCCCGCGTTAGAGTCAACTCAATCGATTGATTTTAGTCCTAAAACTCCCGGCGACCTATTCCCCAGTAGTAGGATGTATCTAGGATATTTTTTCACTTTTAATAGGGCTCACCCATTGTTTGTCAAATAGGGCGGATATTTGCAATAGTATTCATGCTCGGCAAGCGGGATGGCAACCGCAGTTTTTTATTACTTTGCGCTGTTATCAGGAAGATGCTGCCACCCATCTCCTGTTTCAGTTTCCCTCTGTCACCTCTTGTATCCACAAGACGAAACGGGGGAGTGGGTTCTTTTTCCATGCCTCAACATGCCTAGTATATTTCTGCTCCCGTCCATCAATTCGATTCCCCCATAGATTCGTCGTATATATTCATAGTTGTTTGTATGTACTGATAAACATGTATTTGTTAAGTTTATTCATTAGTAAAATGTAGATATTACGTAGTTAATTATCATTTTTTTAATTCTACGTTGTTACATATACTTCAAAATACTCACCGCTCCGTGCCTCAAAGCCGCATTCTTCGCCAGTTACCCCACGGAGTCCGCCCTTTGTATTCTTTTGTTTTAATGAATGCAATAAAGATAAATAAATAGATTACCTCATAGATATTTGCCGTAGTTGCCACGCTCGGCCGGTGAGTTGCCAACTGCATATTTTTATTGTTTTGAACTATTTCTACTCCTGTTCATGAATATAGTTCCTCTCACACGTTCAATACGAATAGAATAACATTTATGAATTTTTGAACTCTACTCGAACGTAAAAAAATATTGGCATGTATTTTATGGTGCCAATCAATATTCAATGGGGCCAATGATTTGAATCAAATAGCGCAAATGAACACTATGCCATGTATTAATAAAGACCATGAAATTCAAAAATTTTTATCAAAACTCTGTCAACTTTGAATAGTAATTTTATGTAAATATCGCATTTCTGATTTTAGGGTAATTTACCCCTCATAAAGACACATCGGAAGTCATGCTCGATATTAAAGAATGTGTTGCTAGACGTATGATGTTAATGCGACTCTGATAAACTCATTTATGCTTTTCTCTAGCATATTATGTTAAATAAATAAATAAAAAGTATTTTTTGCCACAAAAAAACACAATGTTAAAATTTAAATAGACAGCTTAATAATTAATTCCGGCAAAACGGTCTGTGACTCCGTTGTAACGGGAAACCGATTACTCCTGCTATTCCACCACAGCCCTTGCGCATTAATCATACAGGGTCTTAGGCAATTGATGAAACACACGTACCAACAATAAATAAATAATAAGAAAACTATAAATTATAGTTGCTAAATTACAAAAAAAAAGTCTAATTAGATATATAATAAGTATCAAGGCCACATTGAGCCCGGGGACTGTTTTTGCGAAAGCCACTTGCGGCGTCTTTGTCGGAATGTAGACGAAAATAGGGTAGACTGAGCTGTTGGTGGTAAATCGTTTCAAATTTTAGCAGCGGCAAATTTAAAACACCCTTTGGCTCCAGCGGGTCTAATTCTGGGTAGTGGAAGCCGATGACAATTTTCTCTGACTGAAAGCAAACATTTTTTCAACGGCTATCTTATCATACAAGTACCTTGGAGAATCGGCGTGATGTAGTGCGTGCAGAAAGCAGGCATATTTTAACTTGGTATTATTGGACGTTAAAAATGCCATTATTGACTAAGTAAGGTGAAATCCTATCCTTTTTCGGTATATTAAAACAAAAACGCATACATGCGTTCTGCGCTATCTATACATTCTTCTAGAGTATTTTAAAAAAAAAGCATGGACCATAACCAATATTACAATAATGATGGTGGCATAATGCTAAACTGTTACAAAGCAGCAGTCTTATGTCACGTTTTGGAATTTGCGAATTTTATACAAATTTTTAACGTACCATAGCATTTACCGATTTTAGTCTGAACATGTTGCTCAAATTTTAAATCCTCATCCACGAAGAGACCTAAATTGCGAGCGCAACCCTCGTAAGGTATGATGATGTCCAAAATCTTAGCAAGAGACTTCGGTTCACTAATCGTTTTCACTTGGTTCTTTGTTCCAAGTATTATGGTGACACTCTTTAAGGGATTAAGAACCAGGCTATGTTTCAAAGACCACTCCGCAATAGAATCAAGATTTTTGTTTAACTTGGAAATAGCAACAGCAACCCCCTCATCAACTGATGTTGTGTGAACATATGCCTGTCTGTCATCTGCATATAAGTGAAATTTCAAGTCAGTTATTGCTTTAGTAACGTTGGCCATGTAAATTGCGTATAATATGGTATCAAGTATTGAACCCCAGATAACACCTTTGTTAAGGGATATTTAGTATAATTGGAGATATTTAGTAGTTCTTGGCTATCCAAATATTGCACTTTTTGGCGGCAATTACTGAAACAAGATTAAACCAGGTGTGGGCCGATTCTGTGAAACCATGGTATTTTAATTTTGCCTATAGGATAGATATATCAATACAATCAAAAGCGCGGCTGAAGTCTAGCAAGACAATAATTGTTCCCTTACCAACATTGGACGCAGCAAAAATATCATCAGTTATATTTAAGAGAGCTGATACTGTACTGTGATTCCTTCGAAAACCAGATTGCATCACAGGTAGTACTTGATTACGTTCTAGATATGGTGAAATTTGATAAAGAACGCATCGTCCAAATACTTTGGATAATGCAGGAAGAATGCTTAAAAAATAAGACCAATAGTTCTTAATTTTTTTTTTAATTTATTTAGGACAACCAACAAGACGTACACGAACACAATGCAAATACTGTAAATTACAGGAAGGTTTATGTCTAAATGTCGTCTTAATTAAAGTTTGCCACGGCATGCAATGTGGACAACGAATATGTTTTTTAAAACTTACAACTATAAACTTAGAACTAGGTCTAAATGTTAGTTAAAAGTAAAGGACTGCATAATTTTTCGTTTGGATTTTGGTGGCTTATCAGCAAAAATATCAACGTCACATGTTTTGAAGAGCTGGTTATATTGCCTCCGTAACCTGTTTATGGTGGCGTGGTGACCCAAATTAGTTTTACTGCCTTCAACTGAAAACGGGACGTATCGGCTGACACGCACTAGCTTAAAAGGTACATTGAAATTTATTGCACTGAGTATGGAAAGTCTGCGGTTCCATTGACGATTTTGTGTAGCAACATGAAATCCGGCAAAAGCCTCCGCTGTTGCAGGCTACTTAATTTAAAATACGTCAGTCGGTCTTCGTATGAGGGTAGATCCTTTATTTTGTAAGTTTGGTACGAAAAATACCACAAAAACGCTTCTGGATACGCTCTATGCGTTTCACGTAAATGTCATAAAATGGAGACCAGACCTGGCTACAGTATTCGAGGCTGGAAAGGACTAAAGACTTGTACAAGGAAATTTTTGTAGAGGTCCTCTTAAATTCTTTAGAATTACGCAACAGGAACCCCAACATTTGAAGACCCCTTGTAACAATTCCATCAACGTGCTTATGAAATCGCAACTTTTTGTCCAGAACAACACCCAGATCTCGAACAGAGTCCACTTCTGCCAAAGGATGACCATCAATGTTATACGTAGGTTTCGGAACAGGTTCTTAAATTGATACACTAAATTTCTAATACTTTCAATTTGATTTTCTACCGCTTTTTTATACAGTCTGCATTTCAGCGCAAAACGGTGAATATATTAAATATATAGATTTTGTTTGTCTTTATAGTTGGTCATTATAGATATATAGATTTTGTTTGTCATTTATCACAACGACTGCTAAATTATTGAAAATTGATGGGACTATGGTGCCTTACACCGTATTTCCTATAATTGGAGATGGATGCTGTCTGTTTAGGGCCATCTCCTATTTGTTGTACGACACACAGTTGATGGTCAGAGAAATACGCGAGCAAATCGTTAGCCATGTGGTGGCTAACTGGAAAGATTTTGTCATTACGTCCCATGACATTAACGGGTATAATTACTCCTTGCCGCTGAATACTGCATTGACATGTCACGCCCTTTTACTTATGGTAATTTATGCGAGCTGGAAGCGGCAGGGTAACTCTTTCCATGGGTCATTGAAGTTTACCGTAACGGTGAGCTGAATGTAAGTTTTGGTACTGCGGGTAATTCCGTGGCACGACTACGTTTTTCACGTGGTCTATCATGTGGCCATTTCGATGTTTACGTACGTAGTGAAGTGGCCGCGACTATATCCGAGACCATCTCCTCTTCTTCACTTCACCCTGTCGTCGCCAAGAGGAGGATAATTGAAATGATTAATATCTCGCCGCCGCCACCAGAACCAGATTGTGACTCATCTCTTTATCAAACATCATCTCTTACAGTGATACTACCTACCAAATACTACCTACCAAATGCTCTAAAAAACATCGTGCAAGTTGCACCGACGCTACACGGAAGAAACAACTTCAAAACCCATCTAAAAAGTATGCGCGAAAACACCCAGCAGTGAACAGAAAAGCAGTGGCTCGTTACTAGCAAGCTCACCCTGAGATCACAGTCTCGATATGAGCAAAATAATCCTGGAAGACGAGTAGAAAGGAAGTGACGTTCTTGGAAAATCAAGGCTCACTCCGGCATGGCGTATGATATCGATACAAAGTATGAAAACGACAGCACCGTGGCCTTAAGTTCCGTGACCAACAAGTGTCGGTAGAGCAATGCTCTTAAGTGGAAGGAGGAGGCACCCGGCATGTGCTGTAGCGCTGGTAAGGTGCAGCTCCCGTCTTATGAACAACCACCCGAGCCTCTCTACAGCTTGATAATGAATAGACATCCAGAACATGAACATTTTATGAACGGTATTCGTAAATATAATAGTTCTTTTCAAATGACTTCATTCGATGCCAAAGAGATAATAAAGGACGGTTTTATGCCTACATTTAAAGTTCAGAGCTAAGTATACCACTTGGTTGGAAGTTGTTGCCGGCACCTCAAAGGGAACCACAATTCTTACAAATATGTTTTGTTGGCGAAGACGACAGACAAGTACAATTGAGGTGCAATAACCATCCTTATGTGAAATCTGGCTTTGTCAGGGAAGGAATGCTACACACGTTTGATGCTTATGTAAGAGACTTCAAAATCGTCCTGGACAAGGCCTACAACGTCTAAAACATTTAAAGTAGTCATTAATGACGAGAGGAAGCCATAGAAGTTGCTTCAATGCACGTTGAATGAGGTAGCCTTGGTAATGGTTATCCTTGAGAGCCACGATAACTTATTGCAGCGCATTAGTGAGATCCACCGTTCGTACCTGTCAGTCAAGTCAACAAGTCGGATTTCGAAAGAATAAAAGTATAAATTTAGCTGTCTTTCAATTTCTACGTACTGTAATATCAATCCTTAATAATGTTACGAGCGTAGGGTTCGTGACAAAAACTGCCGATTGAATTACCAAAATTAACACTTTAATTTTCGAACACCAGTTAAAACTTAAAAGACACCAATAATTAGTCACACTGATCGCTTTAGTTCACTTTATTATGCTCCGAAGCTTCGCTTGTATCGCCAAATTCAATACTGCCCCGGCCAGCGGCTTTAACCTTTTGAGCGCCAAAGTCAACTGTTACGGCCTTGAGTTGCCCAGACGAAGGTCGACTAGGTTAGGGCCTATGAATAACCAGCTCGATGAGCAATCCAGGGGAGAGCTCAATGGCTAATGGAAATTTATGGTATAAGAAATGTACAAGCACACAACTTACCTAGTTACGGAGTAGGTTAGACTCCAAGGCGTTGTCAGCGTGATGTGAAAGTCGTGTGGGTGAGTATGTGAAAGAACGGTGTGTAGTGAATGCAGCTAATCAGCTGACGTCACCAAGGTAGGCGGCAACCCGCTATCTCTGCACCGCTCCAAAGGGCGCCCTCACTTCCGTGCGCCGAACTCCAGTCTCACTTCAATTAGCACCAAACTATAGTCTAATAGCAACGCCACTCATTCCAATTCACAAAGTTTAGAGTTCAATCGAATAAGCGAATTCACTTCGTACTATATAAAATGCTACGTAAGTTACACCTCAATGTCAAAGCCAGCACAAAAGTTCCTTTACTCACTACAATTAACACGAGCGAGTGTTCCAGACTATAATACTATAGCGCTTCCGTGCGATATCAAAGTGCCGCGTAGACAAACGATATCGGCCGATCGATTTAACAAATTTTAACTTTGCGACGCGACGTAATAAAGGCTGCCGGTCAGCCGACTACGAAGAATAAGCCCACAGGCACGCCGTAGAGGAACTTGCAGCGAACTGTCGCTGAGCTGCGCGGCCGCCTCTCGCGACAGGAATTTCTCCCCGCGCCCTGCTATCAACAGTTCCCCCCGCTGGAAGCTAGCGGCATTGAGCGTAAACACTGCCTATCTCCTTATTTGGTTGCCTCTGTTACTTCCTACGATATCTATGGGACTATATAGGGTTAGTTGATATTTTTACAACGCCTCACACGATATCAATCTACCATTAAACATAACTATAAAATACCATATAATGGTATTCACAGACGAATCTTTTTATTATTTATATATATGGACTGTTTTATACTAATAATAACAGTCCATTACGTATTCATATGTCGTCTTTGACGCCAATGGCTATGCAATCCTTACCTTTACCATTTCCATTCTAAAACTTTTATCGTTACAGCCCATAAATTTCCCCTGCTGAACATAGGCCTCCGCTATAGATTTCCTCATAGATTGACCTTGGCATTGTTGTCAACCCGGTACAACAAACGAGCACAAAGTCCCCCAGATGGTAAGTGGATGCTGTGGCCCATAGACATCTAAATTTATCCTCAATTAAGATTCAAAACGCATTTTTTTATTTAGTGGCTTTACGGCTCCGGGTTCTAGCCCTTCTGAACCTATTATTTCTTTCGGAATCTTCATTTTTAGATTCTTTTTCTTCACAATATGCTGATGCGTCACATTGCGAAACCCTTGGGAGATTTTGACGACAGCTCAACCCAGCGGACAGTTGATGACGACAGCCACTCAAGTTCACGAAGCGTCCAAGCGATCAAAATAACTTGAGGTTTATATCGACATCAAAGCACTTGTTTCGTCGATTTGTCTAATAGTTCATACGCGCGGATACCTAATTCTCAAAATCGCATCACTTTTACGAATCAAAATCCACTTCAAACCATTATATAGGCGACAAAACAGGAGCGACGATCCGTCTACAGCCAAGTTTCCGCCAAAACTTCGAATCAAAACGCAGATGCATTTTCACCCCTAAGGACTAGGATGGAATGCCTCGTTTCCAGTAAACAAAGGCCGCCGAATCTCTAAACTCACCATACGAAACATAGCAGCATTAAACTGCTATTTTACGCTTTGAGAGCGAGGTCCTTCCCTTGTCGAGCCGACTTATTCATGTTACAATTATAATGTAGCTGCAGCGTGGCTCTACCATGTATAAACTTTTTTTTATTAGTTGATATGAAAACATTGTTGCTCATCTCCTTGTTTGATACTCTTTTTTGCCTCTTTCAATCCCCACGTGACGATATGCGGTAGTGGATATTCCTACACCGCCACGCCGCTACACGGAGGAAAACCGTTAGCATGTCCATAAATATATTTTAGGTAAATTGTTACAAGTTTATCAAACTACTACAGCGTACAGTATGTTACTATATTAAGGCTTATAAATGAATCGTTAATTTCAGTATCGATACCATGTAATTATTTATTAAATGGAGATTGTTTTCTTTAGGCTTAAGGAAACTTATAAGTTATGAACAAACTTAAACATACTATGCACTATAAATGGCAGCTTAAGAACTTACTTGACTGTTAGAAAACTGATACTTTACAGTGTGGATAAAGTGTACCATGCGTGTATTTATTTAAATTATGCAAAAAATATATTGTAACTATAAAGTTTAATGTTAAAGCCGTTAGTATATTATATTCTACTGATAGGTAGGTACTAGGTAGGACTATCGCTAAAAAACGCTATCTCCAAACTAGGATTTTCTCCTGTATCGTTGTGTCAAGGTCCTGTTACATTGTCATAAAGTCCTTTGTTGAATACACGTCTCCCACATATTTGGGGCCTGTGTTCGGCAATGGACATTTCACCGCCTCATAGGGGGGATATTTGGCGTAATTGCTACGCTTGGCTAGCTGGTTGGCAACCGCTGTTTTTTATTTTTAGTCCATATTAAGAAGGCGATGCGGCCTATCTCCTGATTTTTTCCCTCTGTCACCTACGGGATGAAATACAAAAAAAATAATATTCTCACAACACAACTACACATCATCCCCACATTAAGATTTTCCACTGTATCGTGGAGACATTTTACAGAAATTATTAACATATTACACAAAAATATAAATTCAAATCCGAAATAATGATTTGTAGGCCATACATATACTTGTTCCGTGCGAGAATCGAACTGGCGGCCCTCAACCCCGCGACGTCTCCAATAATAGGTATACGCTTTCTCTCATCCATTAGAGGGTTGTAGAGCGATAACTTCAGTACGTGCTAGCAAGTTTCACTTATACTATAAATAAAGTAAAATAAAGTAAAGTTACAGCCTATATACGTCCCACTGCTGAGCACAGGCCTCTCCCCCAATTTCTGAGAGGGTTTTAGGGCAAGGAAGTGTCCGCCGCGCTGCCCCAAAGCGTGTTGGCGAACTTCACATGTCTTCGAAATATTTTTTTTTCTTTATTTCTCAGACATGCAGGTTTCCTCACGATG
>DWHP01007673.1:0-10852 GCA_018247895.1 Parnassius honrathi
CTTGTAATCACACTAAATGTAATTTATTGACTTATACAACTTAGAGTCATAAATTAATATTAAAGAGAATTACTGTAGTTCAACATTTTTTACACTTAAAAGAGTTTAAGGTAAAAATATTTAATTAATTGCCATAACATTAAGTGTATTGAATGTTTTATATTATAAGGAAAATACTCTGCTTTGAATTTTAATCATTCTTTTCGTTCTTTCACTCTATTTTTATTTTCTTTGACAATATAAATGGCGATAAAAAATGGTCTTCAACAATTTTGACATGTTGAAACTCACGTTTTGTAGTTTACTTTGTTAATTTACGTACAATGGCTAGATGGCCGATGAGCAATTTTTTCAAATGTACACTCCATTCCTTGTTAATTGTAATATAACAGTGGAAACAATTTTTACAATTAGTATCAAAATATTTATGTTATTTTTACTTATTATTGCTTATTTGTTCGAAGAGCTACTTAATAAAAAATAGCTTTAAATTTGTTAGACATGACAATAAAATTTAATGAATTTTATTCTGCTGTTGTGGGACTGTCCTTGGGTTAATAATTTTTTTGTATCTTTTTACGGATAACATTCTATAACTAACATATATTATATATGCTCCTATAAGTACATAAAAGTTGGTGCCTTGTCACATCTCTACCCGATGCACGATTTGCTATACATACAATGCATGCAAATAAACGGACTGGATTGAATTGCAGCATGCGTCCTCTGCGTAAATGAATGTTGCGAGAGCGTTACATTTGGGTAGATTAAACCGGGTGGTTAAGTTAACCGATTAATGTATCATTGTCTTAGTTTAGTTTTCATTAAAAAAGACAATGAATATTCAGATACACAATTTAATAATCTTAACCCTACATGTTTTTTTTTCCGATTCCAAGTAGAATTCCTCTATAAAATATTGTCTAGAATAGAACTGTTGCGGTTCAATTAAATAAAAGATATGGTCACTACCACGAAACAAAATGGTGTACTACGCCGCAGAATCCGTGAGAGCTAGTAGTAGTGGTTTGACTTACATTTTTTTATTTATTTGATATATTTTGAATTCCAGAAAACACATTACTGTATTTTAAGATGTCTTCAATATTATGTTAGCAAAAGTAATTTTAAAAAGTTTGAGTTGATGGATTTTCTAGATGGCAGAACTCCTTTATTGCCTAGGTACCAGTCTGGGTAGATATCACCATGTTAAATTCTTTGTACTGCTATTTGGTGGTATGTAGGTAAAGGTGTGTGTATAATTACATACTGTGAGGCATTCCATGTTAGTCCTCACAATGATAACACAACTAAAGTCTTCTTGTTTGAAGTTGGCTGCAGGTGACCTTAGAACGCAGTAGTCACTTACAATCAGGTAGACTATGGGTTCATTAGTCACTTCAGTTTAATATAAAATACAGGTAGCTCAACAGCGTGCTTTGTTATATTCCTTGGGGAGGCATAATCCAGCAGTGTATGTAACGATATATGATTTATAATATTACAATATTTCATAAAATATTATCGTTAAGCTTTAAGACAAAAAAACGATTTAATAAACTTATGTTCCATGGAGACCGAGTTGTGATTATGTTTTGAAGACCGAGTGTGGCAGCATCTTTTTCGGGACACCTGAGATTTTGATTGAGATTGAGAGAGAGGTTCTATGAGCGGCCGTACACATATAGTTCGGACCACACGCAAGTAAGAGTAACAATTCAAGAGCAAGTCTTATCCGACACTATTCCGATGATATCCCGGACGTCAGCCCGAGTGAGATTAGAATGGCTCTCCAGCAACTTAAAAACGGCAAGGCCCCGGACGAGGATGGAATTACAGTGGAGCTTCTGAAAGTGGGTGGAAAACCGGTACTCGAAGTCCTTTAGAAGCTCTTAAATTCCACCCCCTATGGTGGCACTACTCCGAAGGCGTGGAGCAAAAGTGCGGTGGTCATGATCTTCAAGAAAGGCAACAACGCTCTCTTGATAAAATACGGAACGATTTCCCTTCTAAGTCGCGTATACGTGCTATTTTCGAGTGTCATTACGAATCGTCTCGCACGCAGACTTGACGACTTTCAGCTTCTCGAACAAGTCGTTCTCTAAAGAGGCTTCAGTACCATAGACTACATACACACCCTACGGCGGATTGTACGGAAGACCAAAGAGTACAATTTGTCACTCTGCCTTGGGTATGTGGACAATGAAAACTAGAGTCCCTTCAGCGGTGCCAAGTTAACTGTCGACTCGAAGAGCTGAAGTGTTTGTACAGTAGAGCTAAAAGAATGCAAAACCAGAGTACGAAACCTATCTATCTGCAGAGAGGTGTAAGACAGGGTGACGTTATATCCCCGAAAAATTTCACCGCTGCATGGAAAAACGTTTTTAAGATAATGAACTGAAAAGGGCGGTATTAACATCAATGGCGAGTACATCGCTCATCTTCAATTTGCCAACGATGTAGTCTTTATGGCAGAATTGATGGAGAACCTAAGCACTATGCTCAATGACATCAATAGTGTCTCCGAACGGATAGGTCCTAAGATGAACATGAACTTACCTGCTGTATAGCAAGCATTCTTGCGTAATTTGGTTACGACCAGGTTTTGCTTGGCCGCATCCCCGATTTTCTAGTTTTCTATTACGGCCTTGAACTGAACGAACCAGAGTCGCGGTTGGTTCACCCAGAAGTCCGGGTATTCTAGAAGAAACGCTGATGTTCGCCAGCACGTCGGCGCCATCTGCGCGGGTCTCCGTCGACGCCTGCTCGCCCTGGGCGGGCGCTTGCACCGGGGCGGGCGGGATAGGCGCTGCAGGAACTGGCGCAGGTTCGGGTTGCGGGTACATATTTTACCGACACTATTTCGCAAACGGTTCTTCAAGGGGTCACCAGTGTACAGTTTTATGAATACTGTATTTAATTAATTAATTACTCGTTAAGTCCACTAAGGTGTACAATTAAGGTTGCAATAAATGAAGACACGTGGCGTGTAATCGGGGATATATTTGCGACTGGTTTTTCACATGGCGGACGCAGCTGCCACATCTATAACTACTATACATATTACACATTCATATAGCTGTTATATTTAAATAAGTATGGGCATAATGTAGGATACAGGACACGCGATCTAGAGAGTCCAGTACATTATACTATATACTTATATTGTGTCCCTACAATGGTCATAAATCAGTAGTTGCAGTGGATAGTGCTGTTGTTTGCTCTTTTTCACTTATTATTATTATTATTTATTTTATTTGTATTAATTATGATTAAATTATGTTTATTGTACACAACTTATATCTTATAGTCTAGTAAAATAAACATACAAAATATAATCCAACTATATAAATAAATGTAAAATGTCCAGGCCATGAACAAAATAACAACATATTTAAAATCTCTATACATTTCAATAAAATTAAAGTGTCCAAGTATAATATTTAAATAACAATTTCTACAACTTTAACCGTCTGTCTGCCTGTCTGTGTGCCTGTCCATCTGTCTTTATGACTGCCTATCTGTCTGCTAAACTTTACCGTCGCACTACAAAATTTGCGATACTATTTAGATGCAGTGCTATTCACCAGAAGATTTCTTGCACGTATTATTTCTTCGTGGAATCCGCTACCTTCAGTTAACTTTCCGGACCGATATAACTAATGAACCCATAAGAAAAAAACCTACTTTTTATAAAAGGCTAGCAATATAAATGCAATTCATTCAATTCATTTCATGCAATTCTCTGGTGTTTCGGTTGTTCATGGGTGGTGGTAATCACTTACCATCAGGTGAGTTGCAAGAATATTAGCCCATACTTCTTATATAAAAGGTTACTAATAACCTTGACACCAACAGGTAGAAAGGATAGTTATAGACATATATCGACTGCATATTATATGTAATTGTTGTAACCACTGTTTTCTTTAATGTCTGCAAGTCGTATCGGTCCGAAAAAATCGCTGGTGGTAGTCGATTGCACCGGGAAGTTGCGCGAGGATGTAAATCGCATAGTACGAGTAGTGGACCGCCAATCATCCAGATGGTATGGATAGTATCTCAAATTCTTTCGCGATGAGCGATGGTGAAATTGAGTGGCTGGAATTAGTCCGAATAATTACTCTGAGCATTCCCCGTGGTAGATAAGATATAATATTCAAAGAAATGCAACAACTCTTCTCAACGCAGTGCCAGTGAGTCAAGCCGATCAGAAAGAGCTTGATCGCCGATGATTCAAACCGGTCTGTGTTGGATGCGATCAAATGGAAGGAGCTGGCACTAGAAGCTCCGGATCGGAGATGGAAACTGTATTCCGTCCCAATATGACGTTAAACTATCCCCGACATGACGTTAAACTGGTGTCGTATCATCTGTTATAAAAGCGATTCAGAACGTAGAAAGAACAAATCAGTCTTTCAAGGTTTGAATGGAATAGTTGGCATTAGTGCAGGATGCTACCTTAGGACGGCGACTAAGGAACGTATCACACGTCAACGGCGATGTCCACAAGCTCAGCCAGGTAGCTTACTGCACACCCCCAAACCGTAATGAGTAAACATGGGGGTTAAATGACCAATCCCCCAACGTCATGACACTTACAATCAAAAACATGCCCCCAGCGCTCGGCGGCTTCTGCGGAGGCATCGCTAGTAATGGTATGCGGAGCCTCCTTGGAGCCATGGGGCTTCAAAATCTCCGGGTGGCGGATTCTAATCTCCGTACGGCCAAGGTTAGTCGGAAGGATTTCGATGAACTTCATGTTTTAACATTTTATGCATAAAGAAGGTTAGAGAAATCGTACCAGACGACGAAACGATGGCGTCCCAATATGCCATATTTGTTAAAAATATTTTTATTTCTTAAGGTCTTAAAACACGAGAAATACCTCTCTAAGCAGCCACAAAAAATAAAGATATCCATTTATTTTTGTATCCGTAACTGTTTCGAAATTATTTCAAATAAGAGTCTCAGAATGAACCTAATGACGATTAATTTCGTGTATGAAAGGACTTGATATTCAAAGACTTATAATTAGTCACGTTTTTCCGAATAGTTTTTAATTTTAATTGCACTCAATTGGAATGTAGACATCAAATCAACTTCTATGCTGATTTATTACGTACTGGATTCTTGTCATACAAGTAATTATGTAGGTCATAGTAAGCTAAACGTTTTGTTCAATTACGTACAACAGAAAGTCATTTGTCATCGCTTATTCCGTGGCCATCGATCCGCTTTATTGATTGACATTTGACACCCGGCGATCATCCGCATCATCTTATTCGCTTCACTCGTTCGTTGTGGATTGTGATAAGTACTATACTATTTTGGATTTCCTTCTGTTGTTTTGACCTCGATATCGTTTTACGGACTGATAACTACGGACTGATTTCGAGACACTGATTTTTCATCTTGGATATTTGTTAGAGATACCATACAGACTACACAAAAAAGACTTCTTCGCCACTATCTCGTTTTTGAGCTTGATACCAGAGTAATTTCTAAGATTTGCGAGTAGAATTCTTCAATACTAGTACGTATTTACGTATCTACCTATTTTATTACACTAACGTAAAACACCATTAAGGGGATTTAGAGATTCAATTTAAGGTAAGATACCACTAGCGCCTTCTAGTACCGAGTAGCAGAACTAGGAGAGTCAAGATCATTTCAAAAACTTCCGTGGAAGAACTTTCTAGAACTATAGACACCTACTCAGTCGGGACTGGTATGTACTCGAACATTCTAGATGTTTCTACAGTAGAAGGTTCAAGAACTATCTGAGGCCCTATATGAGGCAGGTATAGACCGTGACCTGGGGCAGTATTGAATTGGCAATTCAAGCGAATACTTCGAAGCGATACCACTTTAAACTAAAGTGATCAGTAGTACAATTGTGTTTTGTTATTAGTGTAGTTTAAGTTGTAATTAGTATTCTGTAATTAAAGTGCAAATTTTGGTAATTCATTCGGCAGCTTTTTACTGTCTCGAACCTCAAGCACGTAACAATAAGAAGACTGTTTAAAAAAAAGTTATAACAAAAATAAATATATTAATAAATTTTACTTTCAACGGTCTTGAAGTTTAGAAGTTAAGTTTAATTTATATTTCTCTTCTTCGTTTACTTCAATTCATAAAACCAAAATTAAACGAGGGTACAAAATTTATAGCCGTTTAAAATTTTCTTAGTAATCGTTAGTTTGATATAACTATTTAGTGTCAATACTGTAGTCTTACACGCCGCAGACATGTTGCAACTTTATTATGGTGGAAGCACAAATCGGCTCATTCGAAGTACCACAACGCTCTTACAGAACATTGGTGTATAACAGTACTTTAAATGTGGTGGCGAAGCAGGGGGGACAACGCTTTGCATTTCTTGTGTCAGGGATAAATGTAGGTGTCTAAGGGCCACCGTAAGCACTTACTATAAGGGGGAATGTGTGGTCTATCGTCAGCTTTACTTGTTTAAAAATAATAGCCAGTCTTGTCTCGTAATGGATACAAACATTCACATATGTTATTATACGATATACAGTCTAGTATTTTAGGCCAGTGCTTGATTATTCGTAGACCTAATATTAAGTACATACACATTACACTTGAACATAGTAAAGAACAATGGCATAATATGGAGTGGCAGTGGCTTAATATATCCTTCTTTTTACTGCTCTAAGCCAGTGCCTGGCTACTATCCCACCTGATGATAAGTGGTGATGCAAAAATACAACTAAATTGAAACAGGTATACTAAAAAAGTTAAGAGAACTATTCTATTTTAGAAAGTACAACTTTTCACAACATATAATCTAAAATATCTCGGTACTATCTCCTGTGTTTTATTATTGTACGTGATTCGTATTCGTCATATTGTGTGATAGTAAAGCGGAAAAGTCAAGATCTTATTAATGCTCTTCCAATCTGTTAGACTATACGATTGTCACAACTTGTTCCACTGTGAGATTTTATTTTAACCTGTCGTTTTTGTTATCATATTTATGTTCGATAAGTTAAAGATATATATAAAGTACTTTAACCGCCAAGAAACAACTCTGTATCAGTATCGAATAAACAACTCTTATCTCTTAATGGAATAAAACAAAAATTACGAATTTCATCGCGTTTAATTTTAACCTTTTTAGTTCCTGACGTAACGTGGTAATAAAAAAAAATATAGTTAAAGAAAACTTTCGTTAAATACGATATCAGGAAGTCAAACTCCTTTCAACCCCCTACGAAATGAGATGAAATGAATGATTTAAAGGAATGAATGATTTTTATTCAGTGTAGAACTTTGTTTAATACTTACGAGTATTTTAAGTCTTTTTTTATATTTACCACTGGATCCAAATAAAACCTGTCCTGGGAAGAACCAGCAAGAAACCTGGCAAGACTTTTTATTAATAAATTTATTTTGTACAATTTTTGAATGAATTTTTATAGAACCAGCATGGTGGTGATTACCTCATTGCCAGGGGTTATTTTCATTTATGTATTCTTTTATATTATAATAACCCTTTTTCTACATTTTTCGTTTACAAAACTTTTAACTTTCCTAATGACAAATTTTGTATATTTTCCGGAATTTTGTTGTAAAAGCGTATACATTGACCCATAAACGAATTACTGATTCAGTGCAGTCTAGTTACCGGTATTACAAGCTTATGTTTGTTCCTAGTATTTAAAGTATGAACATCTTCACTCTTATGAAAGCTATTTATGTTTATATGTACATACATTACATTTTCATAAATATATTGCGATGCTAAAGTTAATGTGTTTATTTCTTTAAATATTTCTCTACGAGACTCTTTACAATTTAAATTATAAATCGCACGTAAGGCTCTCTTTTGCAAAACAAATATGACTTCAATTGCAGTCGCATTACCCCATAGTAAGATTCCATAAGATACTACGCTATGAAACTAAATAAAATAAACTAACTTATCTATAATATATAACTAACTAACTATACGCCATACGCCGATTAGAATATCTAAAGACCAAGCGCTCAAGATATCTCACAGCCTCTTTAGATTGCAACACTCCTAAAAATTAAATCTGGACTTAAAATGTATAATACCTACGTGTGCCAAATCACCAAAGTTGTATGAGTTACCAAAGGTACACAAGCCCAACGGTCCATTACGACCGTGAGCCAAATACCGATTCACCAACTAACAGATTGGCTCAACACTTAGCGAAAATACCCTTATCCCTCAGGGGATATACAAGAGCACACATAAATGGTTCCTACCATTTTGATAGCGGGATTAAAGACCTGAGGAAATCCTCATGGATACCGTTCGTTGCGGGGGCAAAGAGACGGTTATGCCGGACTCTTACTGGCTAAAACCCCACGGTGGTCACCATCAGCGTATACGAGGGAACGTCAGAACGCAACCGGAGCCCCTCCACGCTTTGCTACACTAATAGCACGTCCCTGGGGCAATACTTGCTACCCTCAGCGCCCTCAAAGTGCTACTACGATGGCTCGAGACCACTTTCGAGTCATCGTCCTCCTCGTGGGTAACTAGGCGTTCGAGGGCCCGCTTCGAGCGTCTGCAACCTCAGAGGCCGCGTTTCTGGTAGAAGAACACCGTTTTCAGGAGGAGGGCCGTGACTAACGCCTTGGCGACGTCATCTCCAAGCGGGATCCGCCCTCTCCCGGTCTCGCTCAGAAGCCTTCTTCTGAATCGTAACGGATTCACAGAAGGTGGCTACGGCCCTCCAAGCCGATTCCCCGCTCAGCATCGCCGACACGACTGCTGGTAGGGAGAGGTTCCGTCCAATGCGGTTTATCAGAATCGTCCGCTCCCGTTCCCACGCTGGGCATACCGTGTGAGAAGCGGGGTCCTGGTCCCGTCCTCCGCAGTAGAAGCAGTTCGCCGTCGCCTCGCGTCCGATTTTACACAGGTAATCACCGAAGCACCCGTGTCTGGTAATTTCGGTAGGTCTTATAGGTGAGTCTTTCCACTCGTCGCTGCATCCAGGCTTCGAAGACCGGCAAGATTGCTCCAACGACGTGTTTGCGTTCATAGCGCTCCTCGAGACGAGTGCACCATGTTGCCAGGGCGTTCTGCCGTTCCTGCCGTTTAATTGATTCGAGTACCTCTTCTGGCTCACTACCGCTCTGATGGAGGGCACGAATCCGGATGTAGACCCTCGTGTCCATCTCTGCCAGTATATCTAGTGGTGGAAAGTGAGCCAGGATTGTCGCCGCCTCAAAGGATATAGTGCAGTATCCTCGTACGATCCGTATCGCCATCCTCCGCTGCACACTGTAGATTTTAGTTCTACAGCGTCGAATGACCAGCCGTTTTACCCATATAGGTGCTCCATACAGAGCTACGGACCGTATAACTCCCGCGTAGAGGCGACGTACTTCCTCCGTAGGTCCCCCTAGATTGGGTAGCAGTCTATGCATAGCACCCGCCACCCTTTCAATCCGGGGGACTAGGCGCTCGAAATGATCTTTGAAGCCCCAGCGACTGTCCAGGTGCAGGCCTAAGTATTTCATGTACCTCGCCACTCAGACTTCAGACCCACCCACGTGAACGCACGAGTTAAGTGGTTCCCTGCCCCGTGGTAACCATAAAGCCTCGGTCTTGTTAGGCGCTATATCTAAGTCCAACTCGTGGATTTTGGCGACAACGACTTCCGCCCCAAGCTCGGCGAGCTCCTTGGCTCTCTCGAAAGTTATCGCACTGGCGATCACCAATGTGTCCTCGGCATAGCACACGATATTTACGCCATCGGGAAGGTCGACTCGCAGAACCGCATCGTACCCTGTGGTACCCCACGTTTGATTTCCCTCCGGATCTTCCTACCATCTTGCCCCTTGTACAGAATGTACCTGTCGCGCAAGTAGTCCCCGATAATACCTTGCAAGTAAGGGGGCACCTGATGATTTGCCAGTGCCCTCCTGATAGCATCCCAGGGTAGGGAATTAAATGCGTAATGTTGTGTGAGCGACGTAACAAATCTCCTACGGCAGAGTTATGCTGAACATACCACTAAAGCCGTTAGTTCTATAGTTTAGTCGCCGTCCGCTCGCAGATAGGCTAGCTGGTCCTACTAGGTTGGCCGGTTCGCGCTGCAAACGGTTTGAAGAAACAATCGGGTCCGCGTGTATAAAAGCTGGGGGTTGGCTAGTAATTCTTCAGTAGAACCAGTCACAAATTACTTAATATTGGTAGTGTGGTGGCGCTGTCGGTCGCGCGACAAGCGATACGCACTGAAGCCTGAATCGCGCTATGAATTTCCGAAGTTATCGCGCTGTATATAGAACAGCTCCGAACTAACACATGGACTATTGATCGGTCCCGGGCCGATCATCTTACCCGGCGGGAAATCTCCCATTTTCCTTCTCCGGCTAAAGTAGTAGCAAGCTGCCTGCAACAGTGATAGCCACTGATATTGTCCTATAATACTCCACCGAGTCAGTAATTCATTCTTGGGGCCATGTATATGCACATTACTACAAAATCCCAGAAAGTATACAGAATTTGACCTGCACAAAGTTCAAAAACCTTATTTAACTAAGTAATATAAGCTGCAGAAAGTTCATGTGAAAACATTGATTGAGGAAGTGCGTGAAAGGTGTAAAATAGAAGCGGACGAAAGGTTGTCGCACAACTTTAAGGAGAACTCCAAACTCTCCTGGAAAGAGGTTGGAAGGTTCCGGAGTGGTGCGACGGCCTTAAGAATGGACAAAGTGCTTTCGAGAAGCAATGACGTCCTCTCAGAAAAATCGGACGTCATGCAGCGATAGAGCGAATTTTATAGAGAAATGTATGCGTGTGATGATCTTAATGAAGGATCCGGGGGTGACGCCGTGACCACGCCAG
>DWHP01007674.1:0-10852 GCA_018247895.1 Parnassius honrathi
GGCTCGATTCACTGGCGCTGCGAAGAGATGTTGCATCTCTTTGCATTTTCTTTCGCATATACCATGGTTAGTGCTCTGAGGAATTGTTCAGATTAATCCCAGCCGCCAAATTTCGAGAATGTACTACGCGGAAAACATCCCGATACCATCCACACCATCTGGATGCTTGACGGTCCACCACTGTACGTTTCAAGAGGAGTTTTCTTCCGCCTACGACCTCTCTATGGAATAATTTACTACCGGTGATTTTTCCTGACCGATACGAACTGGGGACCTTCAAGAAAAGAGCTTACTCCTTCTTAAAGAGCCGGCAACGCACCTGCAATTCCCCTGGTGTTGTGGTTGATCATGTGCGGCGGTAGTCACTTAACATCAGTAGAGCCGCATGCTCGTTTGCCCCCTCTTCTATAAAAAAAATACTTGATACATGTCCTTATACAGTTTACATATGTGAAGTATGTACCTGCACGATACAGGGAAAAATCCTAGTTTGGGAGTAACTTTTTTAAAACAACCAAGAAAAGTTTGCCAGTTCTTCATATTATGTCAGTTGTTTAACTTATACTTTTAATCTATTAGAATTAACATAATAAAATTCAAACAAAACTTTTAACGGCACTATATAAATCATTATTAAAATTGTAACATACTTTGTGGTAACCCTAAGCCCGCGCGTGCTTATTCACTGTAATTTGTAAGCGGCGCTTGCGCCGCTACCCGAGCAGGCAAACAAGGATCAAGTCTCCTTGCGCTTATCTAAATAGACATGTGTCAAAATGTTCATTGCCATATTGCAGCTGACAAACAATCATGATCCTTATACACGAGCTTACTGTTGTCACCTATGCCATATAAAGTAGTCTAAGAATAGAGCAAGATGTTTTAAATACCGCATGGACTTATTGCAAATTACGGTTCGTGTATAAAACATGCTTTTTTCAAATGTTTTCTAATATTTGTTTTCATAGTGTATCTTCTTCTTTCTCATAATTACAAAATAGTCACAGGAATTATTGGAAGCCAGTTAATTTTAGAGAAATATTAACCATAGTTGCATCTCCTTGTAGGCTGATTGTCGAACTACATGTCACACCTTTGACACTGCTTTGTTCGTCAGTCTGGATATTTTACAAATCTGGAATATCATATAACACCACTTGTTGAAAGCCTTGAGGTCCTTACGGCCTTTCAAATAGTCCCTTTTTACAAGACCCAGAGAATGTAATGGAGTTATGGATTTTGCTATGCCGGTTATATGCCGGGTATAGCAGTTATATTAGACATAAATAATACTTTATAGCAGTCAAGGTGGTAAAATTCTATTTAATTTTGTATAAAATATTTCTTAGAAAAAGTAATTTTAGAATAAAACTAATTAACCCCCAACGTAAAAGAGGGGTGTTATATGCTAAGCGTGTGTATCTGTGTATTTGTGTGTCTGTGTGTCCGTCCGTAGCATCGTAGCTCCCAAATGGATGAACTCATTTAGATTTAGTTTTTTTTTGTTGTTTGAAAGGTGACTTAATCGAGAGTGTTCTTAGTAATGATTCTAGAAAATATTTTCAACTGTTTGAATATCATCAGTTGTTTTTGTTAATTTTTATTTAATTTTTAATGTAATATTATTTTACGGATTGTATCGTGGGTGCGTAGTATTGGCATAAATATAAGGAATTATTAGTAAAGTAATATTAAGTCATTTTATTTAAAACCAAGCACAAATAGTCCAGCAGGAGAGAATACGACAAGCTAATCTACTTCAAATTTGCTTCCATTCATTCATTCATTCATTCGTGACAGCCTATCAAAAGTCTGCTGCCTGCTGCTGCCTGCTACCTGTACATTGGTAGGACGGTTGGAAACTGCAGTTCTTTATTATCTTGAGCTCTTTAAATGAAGATGATGCTTGCTTGTTTTACCTTCGGGATGTTATAGTGTGATGGATTACGAGTATCGAACGACACAGCATACATACCTCCCTTTATGAAGATATACATTTTATTTATTTTATTTTGTTTTATTTTATTTGGAAATATATGTCTATGGGTCACAGCATCTACTTACCATCAGGTGAACTGTGTGCTCGTTTGTCACCTTTATCCGAAAAAATACTACACATGGAATAAAACCAATTTCACGGATTTTATCTCTTTTAATTGTAAGTCTTGCAGTAATGTTTTGGATTTAATTTTAATAATTATGGGATCCCTAGCAGATAGGTTTATAATAAATTTATAATGATAAAGTTACTTAGTTTTTCGAAATCACACCCGTCGTTGACTTTCAATGTTGCAAATTGGTTTTAAATGTGCGTCTCGTTTTTGCACAATTGAATGAACCGATTATGATTCGGATCACATAATCTATTGTTTATTCGATAACGCCGTCGTTCGATATTTATTGGCGCTTAAATGCTTCAATAATAGCAATGAAGTTGAATTTGAAATAGTATCGTAGTTTTGAAGTTAATTATCTGTGTATAACGCAATGGTCATAAAAAGATGATTGATATATTTTAGACCGATTCTTAATATCAACTTTAATGCAAAGTGAACGCCATACTATTCGCAGCAAAAAATATTAAAGAAAATAATAATCAATCTTACTTAAATATGCTTAAAAAAATAAATCGTGAACAAATTAAACTTTAGAAGACGATACTTTGCCTAATTATACGAATGTGATGTCACGCGCGCCAGTGATTTTTGATTATAAGAATAATGCAGTATAAATAATAATAAGTTGACATGGTTTATGAAGAACAAGTTTGTCGCGAGATGACATCGTAACAAAGTCCGTGATTTACAATTCCAGTCTTAGTTAACTTTTTGTGTAAAAACTGAAATCGTTAATGAAACCCTTCTGTGGACGAAAATGTCTATGGACCACAGTATTTAGTGTCCACTTACCGTCGTGTAGAGTGTGTGCTCGTTTGTCACCCTTAAACATAAAGAAAATCTACAAAGCCTTTTTATAGAACAAGGGTGACAAACGGGCAGATAGTCCTTCTGATGGTTAATGGATATTGTGATCCATAGACAGGTGTATACTTGAGGTACATACTACGTTTATTTTCGATTAAAAATCAAAATATAGATGCGTTGTCACCCAACAATCAAGATAGAAAGCTTTATTACCAGTAAAAACGGGTATTCGATTCTTTACACTCACTATACGAAGCATAGTTGCATTTACAGCTACCTATTCTACCTCCAATCTTACTACAGAAGCGTCACACTACATTTTCGAAATTTAAGCTTAGGTGTTTATGATTCCGCGTTTAAGCATACTCTTGTGTAGTTATATCACCTTTTTATAGGATATTTGTGACAAAGAGGCACACAGTCCATCTGATGGTAAGTGATTGCTGTGGCCCATGGACATCTATATCATAGATACCTTTCCTCGATTACAAATCAAAATGCAGATGCGTTGTAGCCAGTGAGTACTAAGATGGAAAGCCTCGTTGCCAGTGAAATAATGCCAGCGTAAAATAGCAGCTTAATACCGCTGCGTTTTGTAAGGTAAGTGTGTGTAAGACCCTTTTTAACTAGAAACAAGGCATTCCATCTTAGTGCTCAGGGGTGACAGCACATATGCTTTTTGATTCTTAATCGAGGATAAATGTAGATGTCTATGGGCCACAGCGTCCCGTTACCATCGTTTGTCACCCTTATTATATATAAAAAAACGTTTTCCGGTTCTCTATACTTACCATACGAAACACAGCAGGGTTAAGCTGCTGGTATTCCGTGAGAACGTGGTTCTTCCCTGGTCGAGCCGACCCATTCGTGCTACAATTATACAGCTGATATAGCTGCAGTTAATAGCCTATGTCTACCCGGTAGTTGTCGACGTCGTAGTCCGCCTATATACCACTTGTGTATATGAAGTTTTAAATAAATAAATAATCGATCAGAAGCAAATTATTGGTACCTATTACAACTACTGACATGGTTAAGCGTGTAAGGTGTTGTATAACTAATCCACGTAAGTTTACGATCAATAGTTATCAGATATATAAGTATTACAATTTACCGTAATGACCGTGTAGTTGCCGTGTAAACTTTGTAACGGCGATGTAAGAATATCCAAGAACTCACGTCGTCATAGATGTCTTAAGGCACGATGGACGGAAATAAACCAGGAGATGGGTAGCAGTGTCTCACTAATAATAAAAAGAAAATTTAAAAAAATCTGTGATTGCCATCCCTTTGCTTCGTTTTTGCAAAAATTATGGCAAATACCGACATTACGAGGCAATCTAGGAGAAGGTCTGGTTTCAGAAAATGACTTTAATAAGCCGTGATGAACAAATGATGTATCTATCACAATTTAAACTTAGGAAATACAAAGCCTTGTCCAAATCATTGCATTTTTTATAAAGTATATAGTAAAAACTTATTAGTTTCAATTTTAATTTCATTACGAATCTTCTTATAGTTATGTTTTACATAAAAATTACGTAATTAACATGTTTAAAATAAAAGATCACCATAAAAAAGGGAAATTTGCTTATCAAATCTCTAATTCTCATTCGTTCCATGTCGTATCAACACCTCAGCCGATACTGAACATTCGTTTAACTAACATTGTAGTGTTCAATTTTATACGCTTACCGCGTGCATCGCACATTGGAAATTCACGACAGCAAGTGTAAACGTCACAATTTAAAATAGTGATGTCCTAATTTGGTCTTAACGGCTCTTAAGATCTAGTTTTGATTTTTTGTATGCCTGTAGTATGTGATATTTCATTGATAAGCTTTAAGTAGTTAATGCTTCGGCCAAAGAGTGAGAACAACCGTACATCTTATTTTCTAATTTCAAGTTTGTGGTTTAATTACTTTTGTTTTACCTAATTGTGAATAATTTTGTAATGTGTGACAAGATCAATTAAATTCGAAAAAGATTTTCTTTCACTTTTAATTTTGAGGCTAATTGCAATTGTATGTTTTAAGTAAAATAAAAATTTACAACCGAATACGATGAAAAACCACTGAAGTTAGCCAAGTTGCTTTCTAAGATTTATAATTCAATTCATTAAATTTAAAGTTCTCTACAAACGTGAGAGAACTTTAAAAAACGAATGGAAATACATCACAATATAAGGTTACATGACATTCATGTGACGTATCGTTGATTTAATTCCTTTTATAGATAATATTTGTATCAGTGTTAGATATTGTTGAGTTAGCTAGCATCGAATGTATCCTAGGAATCCTTATTCAATCAAACGTCTAGTGAAGTTGACCGTTGATCGATATTTTCATAATGTTATTTTCACATCACTAATATAAACCAAAGGATTTAGTATCAAAACTTAAACAACGTTTTCAGAGTGGAGATAATTGATTTTAAATCGTATTTCAAGGATGCATAGTTCAAATTCGTATTAATGAGTAGGCTTTACAATTAGAGGCGAGAATGATGGCAGCGTGCATACAACGTCACTTGTTATTCCTGATGCGCTTATATTACGTAACGTGAAGTAGATTAGGTCAGAGTACTTACTATTCGGTTGGTTTTTTATTGTAGGTCTGTAATCGAATTCGATTTGTAATGCACTCACGGTTTCTATGCGAGGTCTTAGAACATAGATGAAATCATTACTACATTTCTATTTATTTAATCTCGAATTTTATACTTGATAGAATCTTCTACGCCAGTAAAGCGAGAATTTTTTATACTGTTTATGAAATGGTTTTTAATAGTTATAAAGCGTTCGCCGTGTAGAGGTGGCATGAAAGAATCTACTATCCGACGATCCGACAAGTGCCACAGCATCTTCTTGAAAAGAACTCAGAAACGTGGCTTAATTTTTTTATAGAGTTAGGGAGACAAACGAGATCACAGTCCACCTTATGGTAAGTGGATGCTATGGCCCATATACATCTACATTTATTCTTGGTTAAGGATCAAAACGCAGAAGCGTTGTCACCCCAGAGAACTAGGATGGAATGCCCCGTTTCGTTAAAAAAGGGTCTTTAGATCTCTACTTTCACCATACAAAACACAGCAGTATTAAGCTGCTATTTTACGCTGGTATTCTGTAAGAGCGTGGTCCTTCCCTGTTCGAGTCGACCCATTTATGCTTCAACCATAATATAGCTCCGGCGTGGCTCTGCAAACATAAGAATGATAAAATACAGAAATATAACATCGATAGATTTAACCTACGTCTTAAGTATAACAACTAAAACAATTTGTGGCAGATATCCTCATATATAGTTGTGCTATACGTGTAGTGGCGGTGTTATCCATTACCCCATTACGTTCTATGGGTATGATAAGAGGCAACTGTTTTAACGAAATACTATTTACTTGAAATTTGTATCATTACTAACTTGTAGGTTTATTCGTGGTAGAGCTATGCAGCAGCTATATTATGGTTGTAATTTGCAAATTTGCAATAGTTACAGTTACCATACAGCCTATTAAAGTTCACTGCAGAACATAGGCCTCCCCCATAGGTTGCCTCATATGGGGGATATTTTCTACAGTTGGCACACTTGGCAAGTAGGTTAGCAACGCCATTTTTTAGTCGTTATTAGGAAGACGCTGCCGCCCATCTGATGATTTGTTTCCCTTTGTCTCCTCTTATGACACCAACGGAATGATATGGGGTAGTAAATATTCTCTCACCGCCACTACAAGTCATATTTCAAATGTCAATGATAATATATAAATAATAAACAATAGTTGATATTAATAAATAATCATTGGCATTTCTAATGAGATCTTAAATGTGCGCGCTCAAAAACCAATTGCACCGCATTTAAATGACAATCGATTCATCGGAGTTCTATTTACGACATTAAGTTGATACGATACAATAAAATCACGGATAACATTCGTTAAGTCTAACACGTCCATGTAAGTAGAAAAATCATCGCACATTACTTACAAATAGACTCAAACGTATTACCACTTAGAAAGCCCAACCGTGAATCGATATCAACAAATCGATTCCACCAAGCACATCTATGGATAAAATGTTTCGAATGATTGCTGTAATGACAATTTATGTTCTAGTGCAGTGGGATATGTAAACGAGGATTAGACAAGTAAGGCAGTGTTCTCTAGTTAATGGGGACCACCCGCGCGAAGCAATTTTTGATATTCATTCGATGAACAATATCAGTTTTGAGCGTTTTAGTGACGCTTTGGTGCTTTAAAATTTGGATGACCTGTTGATGGTTATTTTATGGAAAATTTATTGGTGTCGTCGTCACTACACGTTATGGGAAATTATTTTATTATAGAGATAATTTTAGTTCTAATTTATAATACACACATATTTCGTTTAAATACACACATACGTTAAACGACATTAAAAGCATTTCAATCGATATTTTATTTTATATAGTTGACGGGTACCAAACGAGCACCCAGCTGATGATAAGTGGATGCTGTGGCCCATATACATCTTTATCTATCCTCAATTAAGAATCAAAATGCAGATGTGTTGTCACCCCCGAAGACTAAGATGGAATGCCTCGTTTTCAGTGAAAACTATCACCAGTTCTTTACACTTACTATACGAAATACAGCAGCATTCAGCTGCTACTTAACGATATACGATCATAATATAGCTGCAGCGTGGCTTTTCCTATTATTAAAATTTGAGCTTCACGTGTGAGATTTAAATAATGTTTTATTCGTTTTTTTTAATACCCAAACTTGCCGTTGGAATAATATATTTTTATTCAGAACATTGTTATAAATTCTACAAGTCGTCGTAAATATTTAAAGAAATATTTACGTCATAAAACACCTGATTAGAATAACATGGTTAATGAATAACCTCGCGCTTAATTGGCAACAAATTATTTTTGCAATCTAAGCGTTTATTAACGAAGTGACCTATTCAAAAAAATTGCTCAACTCTAGTCTTACAAATGGGATCACATTAATCAGTGTGTTTCGACTTTCAATTATTACTCTGTTATTATTCATGTATTTCATAAAAAAATCAATAGGTACATACATTAGAGTGACGTTCTGGTAAGAGAGCAAGAAGATGATGCAGGTGGCCCAAGAACGTGTGCGTGGTATTCCCTGAGGGAGGTCTACATTCAGCATTGGACTAGTAACAGCCTCTGATGTCGATGAAAAAGTGTCCGCCGCGCCGTCGTGATATTATTTTTAAAATGTTTAGGTTTTTCTTCATAACTTTTAGTAAGAACATTTAACTTGCCATAAATAACTTGTTAGTGTCATTAATTTAATTAATGAAAAATTCTATACGTGGTAGAGCCATGCGGCATTTGTATTAGTAGTATAGTTGTAGCATGAATCGGCCGGCTCGACCGGGGAGGGGCCACGCTCTCACAGAATACAAGCATAAAATAAAATTTATTTATTTATTTATTTATTTGCGTTTTGTTAAGGTACACTGAAGATGGTGGTATTAATTAAACATCCGCTTAATCAGCCATTATTAATGGCATGCAAATCTTACAAATATTACAAATATGATGTTTTTTTTTACAACTTTGCGACTCTCCTATTTCCATAGGTCAAGTGCATATCGTCAGATTATTGAAATACACACTTTTCTGCATGTAATTAACACACCTTGCCTTAACCTGACGTGCTCGAGTATTTCAACCTTTTGATTTTTTTTAACTATTCTGATCGGCTGCCCTAACGCACGTCCCTATATAAAGAACTCACATTTGTTGGGGGGTACTTAATAGGGTGCAAGTTTTCCCTCCTCACGTTATTCTGCCGCGCTCGAGTAAATCCTGAAATCCCCGCTTGAGCTCCCCTACTATTATTAGTGATGCCAAAACCATTACTTCTTGACATGCACTCACGCACATATTTTTCTTTCTTTATCAGTCTGTAAAAGTCCGTTACTGTCTATTGTTCACGGCTTAACATAGGTCACCCCCATAGATTGCCTCATAGTACATATACATAAAACCACGATATCGGTTACAAATAATTTTAGATGCATGTGTATGTGAGTGTGTTTTTACAATAAATTGAGCGTGGTTTAGTCTGGTTTTTACGACACTTCAAATAAACACAAGCACCGTCTTTCTTTCTTTGTTAGTCTGGGACTAAACTAACTAACAAATAATCTGTTGCATTTACCTTGCATCCGTGTTCCAAATTCCAGCTATATAGAAGGAATGTTCTAGAAGTGACATGACTCGGGTATACTCCCACATAGTTTTCTCCATGCCCACTTGAGCTACGAGAGAAATCGCTTGTGGAGGACTGGATCGTAAGTTTTTCAATACTTTCGATGTCTGAGAGTGACCTCGCGACAGTTTTAACACCAGCTTCGACAAATAGGTTTTGTTATTTACATCAATCTGCAAAAGAAACGCATACCTGTAACTAATGCCTTTCAATATTCCGTGACTATTCACAGTCGCTTCATGGATAAATATTGCTAACACACGGCAACTATACATACAGATTATCCTTTTTGATGTCCTGATTTTGTTTTTAACTTTTTTAGAAAATTTACACCAGTACTTCTATTGCGCCCACTATTGCGCTACTCTCCCGCCATCAAAAATAATATAAATCATCTACTGTGCATTCAAGGTCAGTGTTCAATTAATTGCTGGGAACTATACGTGATGGTTCCCGTCAGAGGCCACTCGTCGTCAATTCTGAGCTTAAAGTCTATAGGTTCGTTGTAATCCGTCGACCAAATATTTTAAACATAGACAGAAAGAAAGCTTTTTATTTTTAGACGTATGGATTTACAGTTCCGTTTGTCGATTATTCTTTGATTGTTGCATTCTGTCGTAGATAGAGACGCAACTGTGAAAAAGGCCTGGGCCAATCAAAAATTTAAAATTTGAACGGATGAACAATCGGTCATAACTCATAACGGTTTAAGACTTGATCATATAATATTTTATTCATTACAAATCAGCTCTTTTCATTCTTTTCTCAATAAGTACAGATATTTTATTTCATCTTTAAATTTTTTGAACTACGATGCAAATATAATTAAAGGGCAAAATTTTCATTTTGAAATTCAATTAAACCATAATATATTGCTGCATCCAGGATCATAATCTTGGACAAACATTGAAATTTGATTCGTTATCGAATAATTTGTAATACAACAGTCTACAGCTACAAAGTCATTTTCTAATAATGCACAAAGCAACTTATGTTTACTAATTGTATTGTACGGCAGTAAGTCGTTGAGTATTAATCCAAAGGCGGCATCGCAAGGCATATTCCTCGGTCAAAGGTACGAGAGTCTGACTCATACCTGTTATAGAAAACTAGTTGCTCCGCGTCGTGCGCCATTCCGCAAGTGATCGTGCTAGTAAATTGAGCTCCGACAAAAATGCCGAATCGCAGTGTATTTTCAAGCAAAAAACAATCAAAACCGTCAAATCTACAAAAGGACAACATGACTTTTGAATGTGAGTTTCATCTGTGAATATTTTTAACATAATACTATCGTTAAAACTCGTATTGTCTGAATCTTTTCGTAAAATACCAAGTGTTGCCATCAAAGTACATGAAGTGAAAAATAAGCGATTTTTAAATAAATTTAATTTACTATACAAAATAAACATATTAACGAAAATTTATTTCCTATTAACTAAATCAGTTTATGGTGAATAATAGTAATCATTACATTAAGATGTGTAGTGAATTCTGTCAAATGATTTAAATATTCGGCTCAATCACAACACGATTCTGAATAAATTATAATTTAATATAATCAATAACTAGTATTTATTAAAATATTATTGAAAATAAAAGCCAAATAAGTTGAATCGAAACTTGCCACTACGTATCAAATGTACGCAATTTTTTAGTGATGCAACGAATACTACTTTTACGAATACGAATATCAAACC